>PVJC01046785.1:0-13161 GCA_004026665.1 Murina feae
GTCCCCAGTGGTGACACACACACATACACACACACACACAAAAGGCGCCTGGCAGACTGGGGCCATCATAGGACATCCACTGAGGGGTCCCAGACTGTCAGAGGGCACAGGCCGGGCTGAGGGACTCCCTCCACCCCGAGTGCACAAATTTTTGTGCACCAGGCCCCTAGTATCTACATAATGGAATACTATGCTGCTATAAAAAAATAAGGAATTCTTACCATTTGCAACAGCATGGATGGAACTGGAGAGCATTATGCTAGGTGAAATAAGCCAATCAATGAAAGGAAAATACCACATGACCTCACTAATTTATGGATAATAAAGACCATTATAAACTGATGAAAAAAATAGATACAGAAGCAGAGCAGCATCGAACACACTGTCAAACTACAGCAGGAAGGCTGAGGAGGGTTGGCGGGGAGATAAGAGATCAACCAAAGGACTTTGATGCATACATATAAGCATAACTAATGAACACAAGACACTGGGGGGTAGGGGAGGCCAGGGGAAGGTTAAGGGGGGAATAAAAGGAGCCATATGTACTACTCTTTGTAATATTTTAAGCAATAAAACAAAATTTTTTTAAAAAAGTCAGAAGAGTCAGATATAGCTAATTTCAGGCTTCCACCCTCCATATTCTTCCTGAGGCATGAAACTGCTCAGTGGAGTTTTCCTTCTCTGAGACATTATATTAGGTTCTCAGGACTTCATAAATAAATAAAACAAAATTGATGGCTTACAACAACATACATTCATTCTATCTCTGTCCCTTTTAGTCCAAGCTGGCAGTGTTTCTGCTGATATAAAATTCTCACATCCCTTCTTTGTCTTCCGTTAATGTTGAGGGGGTCCATGCTGTTAGGCACCAAGGTTCTCAACAGACTCTTTCTGGAAAAGCCTATCTCTACGCCTGTCTTCTGCTGAGAAGGTTGTTATATTTAGTAAGTCTCTTGCTTAGTCATGTACCTAACACTTTTTTTTTTTTTAATCCTCACCCGAGGATATTTTTTCCATTGATTTTTAAAGAAAGTGAAAGGGAGAGGGAGAGGCACATAGAGAGAAAAAACATTTATGTGAGAGAGACACATTGATTGGTTGTCTCCTGCATGCTCCCCAACTGGGGCTGGGGATTGAACCTGCAACCGAGGTACATGCCCTTGACTGGAATCAAACATGGGATCCTTCAGTTCATGGGATCACACTCTAACTACTGAGCTAAACAAGCTAGGATCACATGCCTAACTTTTACTTTAAATAAATGGTTACTGAACTACGCCCTTGGCCCTTTCCCAGGGCATGCTGTCTGCATGGGCTGAGAAATTTCCAAGCCATCAAGTGCTGGTTCCTTTGTACTTAATAAGTCATTCTTCAGTTTATCTCTTTCCTCCCACAAAATACTATAAGCAGTAAGGAGAAATCAGGCTGCACCTTCTATACCTGGCTTTGAAATTTCCTCAAGCTAAATACAAGTTAATTGCTTATATGTTCTACATTCCATTCCAACAGCAGTAAGCAATCCAGACACATTCCATACTATTTTATAACTGGAGGATAGCCTTTCCTCCAGTTCCCGTTAGCATGTTCCTCTTCTTCACCCAGGACCTCATCAGAAAAGTTATTAATGTTCATGTTTCTACGAACAATCTGTTTATTACAATATATATGTTTTCTAAGAAGGTAGGAGCTTTTGTACAGCTCTGTTTATTTCTTTGAGTTCTCACCAGAATAACCTTTAATATCCATATTTCTACCAACAGTTCCTTAAAGGCAGTTTAGTTTTCATGTTCTTCCACACACTTCAAGGCTTCACCCCATTACCTTTAAAATAACTTATTTATCTTATTTGTTGGTGAAAATAAAAGTTATCTCCACGTGTTTACTATAACTACTTTCACATTGTAGGTATTCGTTACTGTAGCACCCAATTTCCCTGGTGGGGGCTATTATAACAAACAGACTCTGATTTTGTTTCCTGTGACAAACTTAGAGGCTTAAAAAAAATCTGTCTCACAATTCTAAAACCTAAAAGTTCAAAACCAAGCTGTCAACTATACCTTCCTTCCTCTGAAGCCTGTAGGAGCGAATTCTCCTTTGCCCCTCCCACCACCTCTTGAAGTTCCAATTTTTGTCCCCATCTTCACATGGCCTTCTTCCCTGTGTCAAAATGCGCACCTCCCTTTTTTTATATAAAGACACCAATCATACTGGATTTAGGGCCTATGCCAATCTTAACATGATTTCATTTGTCAAGACCCTATTTCCAAATAAGGTCAAAATCACAAATTCCAGGTAGACATAAATTTGGATGGGAGACTATTCAATTCAATATCGGGATTAATAAAACTGTGTTGTGAAAACTATGAAAAGTCCATTTGGAATAGCCTAACTCTAAAATCTTTTAACTTCCCCAGCAAAAGGATTTAGACAACACTTGATAACGCTCATTAATCCCTTTCCAAAAAAGAAAATTCAGGCTGTAGGTAAGTCATAAATCATGTTCGGGTCTTCTCTTTCGTAGAGAGACCCAAACATAAGGTTTTAAAAGGCCAGGTGAAAAACAACACTGTTTTTTAAATGAATAAGTTCTCAGGAGAATTGATATCAGCAGCAAGAACCTAAATTCTATCTGAGCTTGGAGGCCATTTATGCCTCTAAGGGTATCATCTTTTAGACACGAGCATGGTCAAAACAAACAAAGGAATACAAAGCATTGAATTCACTCTTCCTCTCCTAAGCCCTTGCAGAGGTGGCCTGTGCCACGGGTCTTTGTAAGCATGAGGTTTTGTTGCAGGTGTATATGAGCCCATTTCTTTCCAGATGATTGTGTTGGCACCCAGACATGAGCGGTCTTCACCAGTCACAAATCAAACTCCAGTACCAACCGGACTGCACAATCACTACAGAGAGAGTTTCTAAAGAGAAAAGAATTGGCATATGATGTGCCTCCCAGGTTGCCAATATCATTGTCTCATTTCTGTGTAACATTTCATGCTATTCCATTCTAATGTGTGACTGTTCATCTGAGATTACACTTCCCTTTTAGCACTCTTTACCCCAAAGCAAATCTGAGACTGTCACGCTATATACATTGTAAATCGGGTCTGCTAATGCAACAGCAAATAAATAAAAACAGAAAGAACCACTTATAGTTATCTAGGTTTCCATTAATCTTTTAAAGTATTTGTTCATTATTTTTATTAATTGCTGGCTTACTTACTACATGCCAGGTACCTCTGTCTGCACATCAAAAGTTTAAGAATCTGATGTTATTGTTCTTAAAGTTTAGTTTTAGTAAAATAACCAACAGATCTTAATGACTTTATTTTTGTATCTAACACACTAGTATAGTGCTTGGTTAATTTACCTTGAATAAATATTTTTTTAAATGCAAACACATTCTGCATGCAAGGAGGCTAGAAGTTTCTGGCAAGTTAGCTCAAAGCAATCTTCTCATGGTGTATATCAATGAATCAAAAATGCAGGAAACCCTGCATAGAAAAAAAATCACCTATGTCACAGTAATGGTCAATTCAATGTCAGACTGCAAAAGTGTCTACTTTAGCGACCATTTTAATGGAAATTTCCATCAAGAATTGATAATCATCAATATGAATCTCAAAAAAATAAAATAAAATTGTCTTCCAAGTAACTTCAACTAGGTACATTTCACTCCCCTTGTTAAAAGGTATGCTATTATGGTGATTTTGTCATGTGCATGCTAATTTGCTCCTTTACGTTAATAAATTAATTATAATTAATTAACTAGTTAAACTAGTAAATGTACATACAATTAGCCAATTACTATCATAATAATTATCCTAATATGGTGAATAAATCAAAAAGAAGTAATACAAAATCTTAATTTACTCTCAATGTGAAGAGAATATAATTGGCACTAATCTTCTGCAAGAAAATCCACTAAAGAGATGGTTGAGGCTATGCGAAGATCCTTGTCCCCATTTCATTGGCAACATTAAGATATGTGCTTAAATAAGACTGCTATCTTATGGTTTAAACATTAAAGAAAATCCATACAAAGAAGAAAGAGAAAAGGTAAAATAAAAATTTATTAAAGGGTATCAATTCAGAAAATTTACCTTAACTTCACTAATTAATATTCTTGCCCTAACCAGTTTGGCTCAGTGGATAGAGCGTTGGTCTGCAGACTCAAGGGTCACAGGTTCGATTCCAGTCCAGGGCATGTACCTTGGTTGTGGGCACATACCCAGTAGGGAGTGTACGGGACACAGCTGATCGATGTTTTTCTCTCATCGATGTTTCTAACTCTCTATCCCTCTCCCTTCCTCTCTGTAAAAAAACCAATAAAACATATTTTTTAAAATATTCTATGCAATTATAAATCTAAAAATACACTTTTTTGTTACTTAAATTGTCACCTTCAAACTGAGGTCAATCTGTTACACATCTCTGCACAAATCCTTAGAACTAAATCATTTTTTTTCACACACTTCTGAACAAATAGAGTAAATCTCTTCCATTTCAGTTCACAAAATACTGCTTTTTTGTCTGTGGCAATGTATTATAGGTTATATAGCAAAGACAAATAGAAAAGTGGAGAATACAAAATATGAACCCTAACACAGAACAGGTGATTAACTTCTTCACTTGAATGGAGTATGGAAATGTAATCAAAGATTTTCTTTTTTATTTCTTCTAGTTGTCAAACTAAAGAGAAATTTTGATGGCAATAGAATATTAAGCATGAAATTAACTCCATATTTTAACTTATTCGCAACTTAGTGCCATCATGACCACAAGTTATGTTTTGTAGCATAAGATTTGATCATTCAGCAATTTATAACTCATCCTACCCTGTTTGGCTCAGTGGACAGAGTGACAGCCCGTGGACTGAAGGGTCCCAGGTTTGATTCTGAGGGCGTGGGCCTCTGTTGCAGGCTCCTCCCTGGCCTGGGCCCTGGTCAGGCTCTTGTAGGAGGCAACCAATCAATGTGTCCCTTTCATATAGTTGTTTCTCTCTGTCGTTCCCTCTCTCTTTTACTCTCTCTAAAAATCAATGAAAAAATAGTCTCCAGTGAGGATTTAAAAAAAAAAAAATGAAAAATTTATAACTAACAAATTTTTTAAATGTGTTTCATTATTATATTTTAAATATATTTTTTTAAAATATTTTTCTGTTTTCATTAAAATGCCTTCAATTTATCTCTTCAACTAAGTCTTTAAATTTTTATTTACATGAAAAATGTATTTTACTAAGCAAGACTTCTTACTATTAATGTTATGAAACAACAAATAAATGAAGATAGAAATGAAGTGTTTCTGCAATAAAAGATGTAATTTTCCTTAGCATTGTATTTTCTAGTTGCTCTAATTTTTGTATATAGTAGCTATCCATATATATGGATAATTTTCTATAGTCCTTATCAGAGTGACAGTGTTTGCTATACAGCTGATGTATTCTTTAAAAAATTAATTTCTATATCGTTATGGTACAGGGTAGGACAAAAACAGGTTTACATTTGTATGGAAATAATGCAATAATTAATAAAAAATAATACAAGAATAAACTGTGATTTGTGAACTCACAACTATAAACCTACTTTTTCCCTACCTTGTAATAACTGGTCTAAGGTGATATCTTGTTTTTCATTACATTAACTAGTTATTTCTGGTATAGACAATGCAATTTTTATATTGACCCAATTAAAAATTACTAAATTTTAAACTACAAAACTTGTCAGTAGTTATATATAAATATATATATATATATATATATATATATATATATATATATATATCTACTCTAATAAAAGAGTAATATGCAAAATAACCACCACTCCAAGACACCTAAACCACGCCCACCAGCCACGCCACACCCCCAGCTAAACAGAGCGGCTGTATGCAAATTAACCTAGTCAAGATGGATGCCGGCAGCCATGGAGCTAGAGCAAACAGGAGGCTTCCGTTGCAACTGCCTGCCTAGGCTGGCTGGGCCTCTGCTCAGGGCAACAATGTTTCAATTACAGAAGATAAATAAACCCCAGAAACCTGATTCCAGCCAGCCTTGCTGAGACTTGGGTCAATGGGAGCTGTGGGCAGCCTGAAAATGGCCCTCAACCCCTCACCCAGGCTGGCCAGGCACGCCAGCAGGTGGACATCCCCCAAGGAGTTCCAGGCTGTGAAAGGGCACAGGCCGGGCTGAGGGGACCCCCCCAGCTGAGTGCACAAATTTTTGTGCACCTGGCCCCTAGTGTGTGTGTGTGTATATATATATATATATATATATATATATATATATATATATAGAGAGAGAGAGAGAGAGAGAGAGAGAGAGAGAGAGAATGAATCAAAGTATGGCAATATTATTTTTCATTTCTTATATTTTTGGGTTGTTTTTTTTGTTTTACTGAGTTGGTTAGGATAAATATTGAATAAATAAAAATAATGGCTATCTTTGTCTATTTCTTGAGTTTACAAGCAATGATTCTTATACTTTCCCGTCAAATATGTTTGCTATAGATTTCAGATTGACATTGTTTATAGAGTTAAAAGAGCTCTCTCCTCTTCCTAATTTGCTAGTTTTCTCATGATTGGATGTTAACAATTATTGTGTGATTTTCTTCACGTATTCAGCTAATTGTTTTTCCCTCTACCTTTATTTTTTTCCTAACTTTAAACTAGCTTTGTATTTCTGGACAAGCCCAATTTGGTTAGGGGATAGTGCCATTTTAAAGCACTGGTGTCATCTAACTGCCATTATCTCATTAAGGATTTTTGCATTTATGTTCATGAAACTTGCCTGTAATTGTCTGTGTTCCCTTATCCGGCATGGTAGGCAGACTTTGAAATGGTCTCTTGTGAATTTCTGCTTCCTGCTGTTCACACACTTGTGCAACTCTTCCATTTGACTGTGGTCTAGATACTTTTAATGATGAGAATATTAGGTTCTAAAAATATTGTGAGTCCTTTCTTAGTGACTGTCATGCAATCTTCTCTTTCAGACACCTCTCTCTGGGAGAGGCAAGCAGCTGCATCATGTGCAGCCCTATGGAGATAGTCATGCAGCAAGGAACAATGTCTCCATTCAATAACTAGGCACTATGTGAGGCCTGCCACCACCATGTGAGTGAACTTGGAAACAGATCATCTACCAGGTGATTCCTGAGGTGACTATAGCCTCTGTTGACACCTTGATTGCAGCCTAGAGAGAAATTCTAAGCCAGAACCATCCAGGTAAGCAGATCTGATATTCCTGACCTGGAGAAATACATGATAAATGTATATTGTTCCAAACACTAAGATTTGGGTCAATTTATGCATCTGGGTTTGGAATTCAATTTACATTTGCATTAAATAATTTTAATGTCCTTTTTCTCTACTGTCTTGTTAAGTTTGTAAAAGATTATAAGTATTTCTTGATTGTCTGATAAATTTCAATACACATTCTATACTATCTCAGGTTTGTATTTTCATGGTGGGAAAAATTTTAAAGTATTGATTTATATTTATGTTGATTATAGGAATTATTTGAAATTATTTTTCTTGAATCAGCTTTGATAATTTATATTTTTCTAGGGACACACATAATTTGTCTAAGTCTTTTTCATATTTTAGTGCCCACTGTTATCAAATTAATATCCCTTTATATTCTAATATTTTTATTTGTGCTGAATCTTTTTTCTTGATTGAACATAGCTTTATCAATTACTTTTTAAGAACCTTTTCTGAGTTTTTATTATCATATTCTATATTGATTTTCTATTTCATTAACATATTTTTTATTATGCTTTCTCCCTACTTTCTCTATGTGATATATTGGTGTTATTTTCTAAACACTTAAGGTATATGCTTAGTGTGCTATTTGTTTAGTTTTCTTATTGAATATATGTGGCTGAGACTACAAATTTTTCTCTAACTACTGCTTTACCAGCATCTAACAAGTTTCATAGGTAGCTATTTATTATGATTATTTAATTTCCATTTTGATTCCATCTAGACTCAGATTTTTTTTAGGAAAGTATATGGTCTATAGATTTATAAAGGTTTATTTTTTATGTTTTTGGGTTATTTAATTTATAACAATTACATTTTGGTTGAAAAATAAGCTACCTTGGTCTTTACAAAATTTATTCTTTGGGATTTGTTGGCTCACATTTTAAAGCATGATTTATGATCAGTTTCATAATTGACTTCCACATGCTTATAAATGTGCATTCTCTAATAGATTGAAGGTTCTGTGTGTCAATTAGATCACATATATTAATTTTTCACATCTGCTATATCTAATAAATAAATATGTTGCTGCTTGATAAATTATTGGGATATGGATAAAAGTATTTGGATATGATGATGGGTTTATCACTTTTTGTTGCAATTTTCTGACATTTACTTTATTTTTGTTTATTACCTTTATAAAATGTATAATAGCTACACTCTTCTGATGAATTAAAACCTTTACCATGATATGAATAGATATACATTCATTTCTATTATTGTTTCTTGCCTTGGAATCTGGATGATAATCTAATCTAATAGAAGAGTAATATGCAAATTAAACATCACTTTGAGACATGTAAGCCACACCCACTGACCAAGCCACAACCACCAGCCAATCAGAGCAGCTATATGCAAATTAACCCAGCCAAGATGGTGGCTGGCAGCCATGAACTAGAGCAAACAGGAGGCTTCTTTTGCACCAAGAATGGAGTTGAAACTGCCTGCCTAGTCCAGCTGGGCCTCTGCTCAAGGCAACAATGTTTCTATTATAGAAGTCACAGAGCTGAAGCAAACAGGAGGCTTCTTTGGCTGACTAGGCCTCTGGTCAAGGCAACAAAGTTTCAATTATAGAAGATAAATAAACCACAGAAACCTAATTCCAGTCAGCCTTGCTGGGACGTTGGGTCAATGGGAGCTGTGGGCAGCCTGAAAAGATCCCTCAGCCTTCACCCAGGCTGGCCAGGCACCCCAGTAGGGACCTGAACCCTGAAAGAGATGTGGGCAGCCTGAAAATGGCCCTCACCCAGACTGGCCTGGCAAGTCAGCAGGTGGACATCCCCGGAAGGGTCCCAGACTGCGAGAGGGCACAGGCCAGGCTGAAGGGACACACAAATTTTTGTGTACCGGGCCCCTAGTAAGGATCATAAGCTACTAAAATGCCAATCATACTTTCATCACTCCCTTACATTCTATAATTTCTAAAATTCAATGTATTTTAAACATAAAACTTAGATATTATTCAAGTTATTTTTATACATGAAATACTCATTTAGAAATTAACCATTACTAGTATATCCACACGTTTACCATTATATTCACTATTTCTACTTTCTTCTTAGATCTTTCTGAAATCAGTTTTTTATCAGAGTAAATTTTTTAAAGATTTTTCCACACCAAGGTTCCCTTGGTTTTTAGTTACTGTTTATTGCATTCTTATTTTTGAAAAATAGCTGCACTTGATACACAATTTGACTTAGATGTCCTACAGTATTTTGACTACTCCCTAATATGAATTGCATTGATGACCTCAAAAAGTCAGCTTTCACTCAATAGCTTTTCTTTGTTCTCTGTTTCTATTTCAAAAATTTGCACTTGGGCCAGAAAATTTTTAGGTATGAATATTTGTGTTTCTCAACAATTTTATAAAAATGTGTGCTGTTATTTCTTTGACTCTTACTTCTCTCATAGTATGTATATTACCTCCTATGGATCAATTTAGAAATGTTTTGAGCTTTATCTTCTATTTGCTATGTTTATTTGTTTTCACTGATCCTTTCTTTTTCTTAGTCCAGTGTGCTGTTAAATGCTTCCAATGAATTCTTTATTTCAGATACTGAATTTTATGATTCTATTATTATATTTGATTTTCTTTTGGGGAATCCATTATACCTCTGAATTTCTTTACCTTATCAATTTTGTCCATCTTTACATCTTTTACTATATTTTAATGTATTTGATTGCTAATTTCATTTGTTTATCTGTTTCTATTTTTTTCTTTTTGTGCATTAAATTTTTATGTTGTTTCACATATCTAATAATTTATTTTTATGCTGATTATCTTAAATGATACATTATAGTAATTCTGGATTATGTTGTCTTCTTTTAAAGATGTTGAAGTTGCCCTAACTGGTTTGGCTCAGTGGATAGAGTGTTGGTCTGCAGAGTGAAAGGTCCCAGGTTTGATTCCAGTCAAGGTCATGTACCTTGGTTGTGGGAGGTGTGCAGGAGGCAACTGATCAATGTTTCTCTCATCAGTGTTTCTAACTCTCTATCTCTCTCCCCTCCACTCTGTAAAAAAAAAAAAAATCAATAACATTTATATATATATTTTAAAAAAAAGACGTTGAACTTGCCATAGTCATGTGGCTCAGTTGGTTGGGCATTCTCCTGTGCACCAAACAGACGTGGGCTTGACCCACAGAGTGGGTGGGGCATGTTATTACATCTGGCAGGAAGTTACATTTCTGGAAGACTACCTGGATCTTTTAAGTCTTAGCTTAGATTTCATTAGTGAAAGAATCTTTGAGTTTTTCCTTTTATTCTAGAATGGTTCCTTTATTACAGGGACATGGTCCTTACTCCAAAATAAAATCTATCTGGTGTCTCAATTGAATTATTAACTTGCTCACCAATGTCTCTAAATTATTGCTGAGCAAGAACTTCCAGTATCTCTCTGGCAGAGTGAAAAACTCTCCAAAATGTCTTGTCAACAACCAGTTCCACAGCACCCGCTCTCTTTCAGGCGTTGCAGGATTGCACTCTATACATGCACAGGTTAATAGTGAGCCATTACCTTGATGAAATCCTTATGAAGATTTCTGAAGCCTATTTTTGGCAGCTGCCTCCTCTGATCGCTTGTCCCTTGAGCCTCAAGAGCATTAGCACCTCTTATGTCTGTTCCTTTCCCACTAGCTTTTCATCCATCACTCCCCACTGTGTCTACCATGTCCTACCTCCCACACTAAATGTTTTAGTTTGCTATTAGATAGAAAGATGAAGTGAATGTGAAACTCACATTTGCTGTTTCCTCCTTTGAAGGATCTCATTCCTATACACCATATTATTCAATGCCTAGAAGTTCTACTGGCTCTTTTACAAATATATCAGATTAATTTTTAAATGTTATTGCTACTTTTTCATTGCTTAATCCAACTTTTATTTCTTTAAACATAAAAGAGATGTGCTTTTAAAACTGTTATAACAATTTTATATAAAGTATTGGATTCTGGCCCTTTTTAATCTTTTTTAAAATTTTTTTCCTAAAAATCTGATTTTTCTGGCTCTTGCTAAAGTTACCTCATCATTTTTACATTATGTGATTTTTGTGAATTTTAGTTAAATAGATAATCTCAATTTCATTTGGGAATTCCATGGAATCCAGAAGACATGGATTGATTTTCTCTTCTCCAGCATTTGTTGTCTCATGATCCAGAGTGTTTTCCTAAAAAAGGTTCACTGTAGTTTAAAATGCTCCTTTCATATGTTTTTTGTTGTTTTCAGTGGGAGTGGGTGGAGGATATATCGATAGTGAGCATTCAGATCCCAAACCCAGGTGAAGATAAATTAGTGACAAAAAGTAACATAAGAGTTTTGTTGTTACTGTCATTACTTTTGCCTTTTTAAATTTCATCTTTCACCACCATCCAAATCTTGGTATAACACAGTATCTGCCTCTACCAGATATTATCTACTGACTCACTTTTATTTTTTCCCCTCAGGCTATAACACTTTCAGAATCTTGATTTTATAAGCACAAGGGAGAACTTTTAATCTAGTTTCTCATCCTGAGAGTGAGGATAGTTTGCCCACAACCACATCGAAAGAACCTGGTATTTGGAAGCTATTTTGCTACTTGGTTCTAAAGAAACATACCATATTACTTACCAACTTGGATTAATGTCTGTTAGTTCTATCTTCCCCTTATTTTTATAGGCTCCACTAGTTAATTGAATATGTCTATGTTCTAATATTTTGGTGAAACTATCCCGTCAGTTGATATCTAAGAATTATATTTCTGGAAAAAGAACTTCCTTCCCTTGATTTTGTTCTTACAAAATCTTACTTAAAATTCACAATCTAGCTATGTCTTTTTAAACCCAACTTAACTCTTTCAACTATAGCTACATAGATTCCTTTTTGTTTCCAAAACACTTGCACATCTCAAAATTTAGTAACCAGTAACCAAGTGTGGAAAAATATATCATTATCAGACATAAGTTAAATAAGAAAGAAGCATTACTAATTACTAAAAATGTCACATGATCCACTTTAGTTTACAACTCATGAGTCTAGGACAAACAAGAAAATGAAAAAAAAAAGACATAATTAAGATAGATATTGATGAAGAGCAAATACTACACTTTTCTGCAGTTCATTATAAATCAACATGATAAAAAAATTATTAATTTGACAATTAAAGATTAGTACAAAATTTTAGATATAGTTCAAAATTTTTTAAAGTACATATTTTAAGGAGCAACTTTTTAAGACTTGAATGGTGTTAGAATTCAGAAAGAATTTGGGAATCTAGCAATATATTGGAAAACAAAAACTCCACTTTAGTCCCCAAAGGAGAATTTTTTTGTATGATATTATGTTCAAAATTATGATAATATGCAGAAAATATTTTATAAATGGTCTTATTTAAATGTGGAGGCAGTTGTAAAATACTAATTACCAAATCCAAACTATTGAATTCTTCTTTTTGGTCCATATATGTCAAAACACATGAGAATCTAAAAAGAAACATCTATTAAATAATCTTCAAGGGAGTATTAATCCAAAAGAAAAAAAAATTGCTGAGCTAAATATTTATTAGCATAATAGCAAATCTGAAAGCATATTTGAGAAATTTATATTGCAAATACTTTAAAATTATAATAAAAAATATAATCCTTTTTTAAATAAAGGAATTAATTGAAAGTAAAAACATAAAGGTGATTGTATTAAGTAGCTCACTAAATGTTTATATTGAAAACATATTGCATATGTTTTATTATTTTTTTAATATATATTTTATTGATTTTTCACAGAGAGAAAGGGAGAGGGATAGAGAGTTAGAAACATCAATGAGAGAGAAACATTGATCAGCTGCCTCTTGCACACCCCCTACTGGGGATGTGCCCACAACCAAGGTACATGCCTTTGACCAGATCGAATCTGGGACCCTTCAGTCTGTAGGCC
>PVJC01046786.1:0-13170 GCA_004026665.1 Murina feae
AGGGTAAGGGAGGCTAGGGGAATGCCAATTGGGAAAAAAGGAGACATATGTATTACTATTTGTAATACTTTAAAAAAACAAAAAAAAAAACGAGAATAAAGGTGAGGTGGGGGAGGGTGGGGGAGTGGGAGAAAATCAACCCAAGACCTTGTATGCATATATGCATAACTCATGGACACAGATAATAGGGTGGTGAAGGTCTGGGGTATGCAGGAGAGAGTCAATGGGGGAAAAAGGGGGAACACATGTAATACTTTCAACATAAAGATTTTAAAAAAGAATAAAGGTGATATTTTGTTGTTCATACACCTTTCTATTTTGGCTTCTTATTTGTTCACAACTTGGACAGAAAGAGCAAGGCAGTATTGTTCCCCCACCAATATTCTCATTAATATTCATGAATGCTCAGAATCATGGCTTGGGAGAATTGGAAAAGTCCTAAAACCTCTATAGACTGTCAAGCTCTGCTGGCCTATTTGGTTCATAGAGGATACTAGAGAAATAAGCAGTTATTTTTCAAGGCCCAGATTATACCAGGAGACCTGGATCGGAGGCCAGGATAAATAGGAGGGAGTAACGAGGAAAAGAAGACATGAAGGGAGGGGAGACGTGAGTGCTGGTTTGTTCTATCACAGATGGAAGGAGCAGGATGCCACATTCATTTAAAAACCTTCTGCTACCATGGAAATCATCATCTATTGATGATGTTCATGTAATCCCACAGGAATCTCAGTAGGAAGTCTGATTTTAAAACAACAACAAGGGGATGGGGGGCGGATAACGCAGGTCACACATGGGGTCAAAGATATTAATGTGATGGGGACATGCAGATGTGAATCCTTCTTGGATTGCACTGAAGCAAAGTGTTTATACCAGGAGGCAGCACATAATTCCAAATCTGATCTCCCTGTTTTTTTTTTTTTCTGATGGTCCCTGCAAGTTGTTCCCCTCTGACAGACCTCCAATATTTGCATTAATTAAACTCAAGTCGAGAAACCTGGTCATTTGAGGAGTGCCTATTGGCACCATCAAAAAATTGGAAACTGCCACTCATAAATTGAGGGAGTGGAGTCCTTTCCCAGTTCTCATATTAAAGATGGCCCTTTCCTTTCTCCTTAATGGAGAGTTAAATGGAGTTCAAGATTGCTCACAAGAAAGTCATGGCAAAAATGTTCCAAGTAAGTGCTCTCCCAATTAGGCATTTAATTGCTGAGTGGTAGACAAGGTACATTTAAAGTTCCTATGAAATTTAGAAGTATCACCATTAGTAACCTTTTAGAGTTGACTAGAGAGCAGTTGCTTCCTCTCTCCTTTCCCAATGCCTTTGTATAACACTTGTTTAACTGACAACTTCCCAGAAACAAGGTTAATGTATGTGAGATAGTCTCAGAGGTTTCAGACATCACCCTTGAGTCTGTCCCTGGTTGGCAAAAAGATCCTCAGGTTAAGCTATGGGATCTTGGCAGAATGTTTTGGGTTGAGATCAGGGTGGGTGACAATCAGATTTAGGAAGTTGCAGTAATCATGACCTGACCCACTTTGGGGTTGCCAACCTTTTGCTGCAGACTAATTATTTATAATTCCTTCTGGTCTGTAAGGGACTTTGGGAGTCCCTTACCAGAATTCTGGTGACCAAAAATGAACACAATGTTCTTTTTGATACCCAAATTTAAGGTGGTTGCAATGAATGGAGGAAGTGGTGAAAGCAAGTAGAAGAGGCAGTAGGCATGCCTAGCTGGGATTCTCTAGCAATAGAAGGCCTCCTGCCTCTGCTCCTGGCTTCAGCTTTACTTCCTTGTCAGGGAGCAAGTGCAGCTTACTTCCCTTCTCCCAGAAGTTCCCTGGAGGCACACAGCCTAAATGTTGTAACCAGACTTGTAATGTGCTCCTGCAATAGCTGTAGGAAACAGCCTGAGGAAAGTGTCTCACCCACAACTCAGGTTCATAGGAAAAGAAGGAACTGGATGAGTCATGTTAATTGGATTAGCCCCACTTGTCAGGGGAAAGGGTGTTATGTATATAATTACTGAAGAACACTATAATGATTATTTTACATATGAACTTGACTGGGCCATAGGGTGCCCAAATATTTGTTCAAACATTTTAATCCATATACTGAATGAAAGAGATTGCCCTACTTAATGTGAATGGACCTCACCCAATCAATTGAAGGACTGAATAGAACAAAAAGTCTGACCTTCCCATAAGCAAGGGGGATCTTTGCCTGATGGCCTTTGACTGAATCTTCAGTTTTTTTCCTAACTTTGTACTCAAATTTAAACATTCATTCTCCTTGGGTCTTAAGCCTGCTTGCCTTTGTACTAGAACCATACCATAAGTTCTCCTGGTTCTCAGATCTTAAGACTTGGACTAGAACTAAGCTATTAGCTCTCTTGGTTGTTCCATCTGTTGACTCACCTTGCAGATCTTGAGACTTGCTAGCTTGCATAATTATGTAAGTAATTTTCAGATGTAAGGTCTAGTTTCCTTTAAGTTAATAAAAGGGATATTAATCTGGGTGGGCCTGACTTAATCAGATGAAAGCATTAACAAAGAAAGATTCACCTACTGGTCTTAAAACAATATGCTGCCCTGTGAGAAGTCCTGGGAGTGGGCCATATGCCAAGGAACACTGGGTAGTCTCTAGAAGCTGAAATTGGCCCCCAGCTCACAGCTAGCAAGAAAATTGGGACATTGATCCTACAGCCACAAACAAGTGAACTCTGTCAAAAATCACGAGTTTAGAAGATCCTGATGTCCACAAAGGAATACAGCCCAGCCAATATCTTGATTACAGCCATAAAGAAGAATTAAATTTATCATTAGGTCAAGGGAAAAATGGAGACTTATCTAATACTCTTTGTAATACTTTAAGCAATAAAACAAAATTAAAATTAAATAAAATAACAGTAACCAAAAAAAAAGAAATTTATCATTTGTGATGGCATAGATGGACCTAGAGAGTATTACGCTCAGTGAAATAAGGAAGTCAGAGAAAGACAAATACCATAAGATTTCACTTATATGTGGAATCTAAAGAGCAAAACAAATGAGTAAACAAAATAGAAACAGACTCAGATTTACAGATATCAGATTATTGGTTGCTAGAGGGGATGGGGGCTGATGGGTGGAAGAAAATGTAAAATAAAGAAGTATAAATTGGTAGTCACAAAAGAGTCATGAGGATGTAAAGTACAGCGTAGGAAATCTAATCTAATAAGAGGGAAACATGTAAATTGGTGTCATTCTGCTACACCCACCAGCCAATCACGATGAGTATGTAAATTAACCCAACAAAGATGGTGGCTAATTTCCATGTGAAGGCAGGAGTGAAGACTGAAGACAATTGAAGACCGAAGAAGCTTGGCTTCCCTGCTGCAGCCAGAGCAGAGAAGCCAAGCCTTGCTGTTGTGGCTGGACTAAAGGCCTGGGTCTCGGGTGCCGGAAGAAAACTGGTGCCGGTAGCCAGGGGAAGGAAGGCCTATTGTGCGAATTTTCATGCAAGGGGCCTTTATATAGTCAATAATATTGTAATAACTATGTATAGTGCTAGAAATATCAGGGAGATGACTAGAAATATTGGGGAGTAAAGTATATTATTTCCTTACCACTATGTTGTACATCTGAAATGAATACAAAATAATATTGAATGTAAAATATAATGGAAAAATAAAATTATAGCCATCTTAATGGGTATGAAGTGGTATCTACTTATTGATTTGATTTGCAGTAATCTAATGACTAATGATGTTAAGTAGCTTGTCGTGTGCTTATTAGACATTGTATATAAGCCCTATGCCCATTTTTTCTCTTTTTGTTGTTGAGTTTTAAGAGTACTTTCTAAAAAAATTATCTTTATTGTTGAAAGTATTATAGATGTCCCATTTTCCCCCCCATTGACCCACTCTACTCCTCACTTGCTCCTCTCCTCAGGCTTTCACCATACCATTGTCTGTGTCTGGGTTATGCATATATACATATAAACTCTTTGGTTAATCTCTTCCCACCCACCTCTACCTTCCCTCTGAGATTTGATAGTCTATTCCATGTTTCTATGTCTCTAGATCTATTTTGTTCATCAGTTTATTTTGTTCATTAGATTCCCCATACGAGCAAGATCATGTGATACTTGTCTTTCTCTGACTGGCTTATTTCACTTAGCATAATACTTTCCAGGACCATCCATGCTGTCTCAAAGGGTAAGATATCCATCTTTTCTACTGCTGTATAATATTCCATGGTGTAAAGGTACCACCACTTTTTTATTTACTCATATGCTGATGGGCACTTGGGCTGTTTACAGATCTTAGCTATTGTAAATTGTGTTGCTATCAGCACAGAGGTGCATATATTCTTTCTGATTGGTGTTTCTGATTTGTTGATGATAGCCATTCTGACAGGTGTGAAGTGATACTTCATTGTCGTTTTAACTTGTATCTCTCTGATTATTGACTTTGAGCATCTTTTCATATGTCTCTTGGCCATCTGTATGTCTTCTTTGGAGAAGTGTCTATTTAGGTCGTTTGCCCATTTTTAATTGGATTGTTTGTTTTCCTTTTGTTAAGTTGTATGAGTTCTTTATATATTTTGGAAATTATCCCCTTATCAGCTACTAGTATATCATTGGCAAATATATTTCCCATACAGCTGTCTCTCTTTTCATTTTGTTGATGAATTCTTTTGCTATGCAACAGCTTTTTATTTTGATGTAGTTCCATTTGTTTATTTTCTCTTTTGTTTATATACAGCTGCTCCTCAATTTATGATGGAGTTATAGCCTGATAAATCAACTCATAATAAGTTGAAAATGCATTTAATATAGCTAACTCACTGAGAATCACAGTTTAACCTAACTTACCTTAAACATGCTCAGGACACAATGTCAAAAAAAAAAAAAAGCAAAAAATGGTGGCATCACAGTATACTATCAAGTATCAGTTATTTCCCTCATGATTGCCTGCCTTAATGGAACCTGTGGCTCACTACTGCTGCCCAGCATTATGTTAGAGTACCATAATGTATATTGTTTGCCAAGGAAAATGTTAAAATTCAAACTTCAAATTATGGTTTCTAATGAATGTGTATCACTTTTGCACCATCATAAAGTTACAATAGTATAAGTTGAACCATCATAAGTTGGGGACCATCTGTATTCTAGATATTAAATCTGTATTACCACACTACTTTGATTTGTATTACATATTAATTTGTATTACATTTTAAAATAAAGAAGTATGAACAAACAAAACAGAAAGATATTCATAGATACAGAAAACAAACTGATGGCTATCAAACAGGAATATGGTTGGGCGCTGGGTGAAAAAGGTGAAGGGATTAAGAAGTACAAATTGGTAGTTATAAAATAGTCATAGGGATGTAAAGTACAGCATAAGGAATATAGTCAATAATCCCATATAATAAAAGCCTAATATGCAAATCAACTGACCAGCAGAATGACCAGTAGAATGACTGGTCATAATGATGGACACTGACCACTAGCAGCCAGACACTCACTGCAGGAGTTGCCCCCAGCCCACAGGCTACAGTTCAGCCAAGGTGGGTGCCAGTGGAGGGCCCCCTGATCACCCCGGTGGAAGCCCTGCATGTAAGCCCTGATTGCCAGCCAGGCCTAGAGGCCCTACCCATGCATGATTTTTGTGCATCAGACTTCTAGTCTATATTAATAAAAGACTAAGTGGCCTTAGCACTCTCGTGTGACACCCTCACATCATCACAAGATGGCCACCCCCGCATTATCAGAAGATAGCCACCACAAGATGGCCACCACAAGATCACAGGCAGGGGAGGGCAGTTGTTGGCAATCAGGCTGGCATGGGAGGAAATTTGGGGGTGAACAGGCCAGCATGGGAGGGCATTTGGGGGCAACCAGGGCCTGCAGGGAAGGGCAGTTGGGGGAGATTGGGCTGGCAGGGGAGTGGTTAGGGGGTGATCAGGTCTCAGGCAGAAGTGGTTAGGGGCAATCGGGCAGGCAGGCAAGTGGTTAGGAGATCCGCCAAGGGGTCCCAGATTCTAGAGGGTGCAGGCTGGGCTGAGAGACATCCTCCCCCGCAGTGCACGAATTTCATGTTCCAGGCCTCTAGTGTTGTAATAACTATGTACGGTGCCAGGTGGGTACTAGACTTATCAGGGGATCACTTCATAAATTATATAAATGTATAACCACTATGCTGTACACCTGAAATTAAAATAAAATAATATAGAATGTCAGCTATAATTGAAAAAGAAAGAAAGAAAGAAAGAAAGAAAGAAAGAAAGAAAGAAAGAAAAAGAAAGAAAGAAAGGAAAGAAGCATCAGTTCTCCAACTTTGTTCTTCATTTTCACAATAATTTTGTCTATATTGGGGCCTCTTATAATTCTAAATGAATTTAAATATTGTTTTTTTTCATTTCTACAAAAAGGCTGTTAGATTTCAAGACAAATTGCATTTAATCTGTATATCACATTGGATAGTACAGGTATCTTAACTATTAAGTTTTTCTATCGATGAACACCTGATACCTTCCCATTTACTTAGGTCTAACTTAATTTCTCTCAGCAATGTTTTATAGTTTTCAGTGTACATGTCTTTTACCTCCTTGATTAAACTTTTTCCTAGGAATTTTCTTCTTTCATATTTTATTATAAATGAAATTTATGTCTTATTTTTTTTTCAGATTCTCCATTAATGGTATATAGAAACAACTGATTTTGCATATTGATCTTGTACTCTGAAATGTTCCTCATTTAGTTTATTATCTCTAGTAGTTTTCTTATGGATTCTTTGGGCTTTCCTATATATAATATCATGTCACATATGAAGAGATAGTTTAGGTCTTCCTTTCAAATTTGGATGCCTTTTATCTCTTTTTCTTGCCTAGTTTCTCTGGCTAGAGCTTCCACTACAATATGGAATAGCAGTGGTGAAAGTGAGTATCTTTGTTTTGTTCATGATCTTAAGAGGAAAGTTTTCAGTTTTTCACCACTGAATATGATTTTAGCTTGTAGGTTTTTCATACATGCCTTCTATCATGTTGAGGAAGTTACCTTCTATTTAGAGTTCTCTGAGGCGTGGTTTTTTTTTTTTTAATCATGAAAGGGTGCTGAATTCTGTCAAATGCCTTTTATTTAGTAATTAAGAGGAGCTCAAATTGGTTTTCTAATATTTTATTTAGGATTTTTGCCTCTTGTATTCATACCAGGGAAATGCAGGCCTCCTAGAGTGAGTTAGGAAATGTTCTCTCTTCTGTTTCATGAAAATGTTTGTGAAGGATTATTGTGAATTTTCTTTTAAATGTTTAGTAGAATTCACTAGTGGAACCCTCTAGTCCTTGACTTTTCTCTATTGAGAAGTCTTTAAATAGTGATTCAATTTTCTTATTAGTTGTAGGTCTGTTCATATTTTCTATTTTTCATTATTTAGTGTTGGTAGGTTGTGTGTCTCTAGAAATTGGTCTGTTTCATCTGGGCTATCCAATTTGTTGGCATACAATTATTGATAGTCATTTTTATTTCATAAGGTCTCTTTTTAGGCCTTTTTATTTCTGTGAGTAATGTCCCCGTGTTCATTTTTTAAAAAAAATACATGTTTTATGAATTTCAGGGAAGAAGGAAGAGGGAGAGACAGAGAAACATCAACGATGAGAGAGAATCATTGATCAGCATGTGCAGGAGGCAACAAATTGGAATGTTTCTCTCACATCAATGTTTTTTCTCTGTCTTTCCTTCTATCTTCTACTCTCCCTAAAAATCAATGGAAAAATATCCTTGGGTGAGGATTAAGAAACAAACAAACAAACAAATAAATAAATAATAAAATTTTAAAATCCACCCAAATCTTTATTATTTCTTTTCATCTGCTAGCTTTGGGTTTTGTTTTTCCATATTTATCTACTTTGTCAAGGTGTAAAATTAGATTACTGATTTGAGCTCCTTTTTCTTTTCTTTTTTAAAGTATATTTTATTGATTTTTGTACAGAGAGGAAGGGAGAAGGATAGAGAGCCAGAAACATCGATGAGAGAGAAACATAGATCAGCTGCTTCCTGCACAACCCCCACTGGGGATGTGCCCACAACCAAGGCACATGCCCTTGACTGGAATCGAACCTGGGACCCCTCAGTCTGCAGGTTGATGCTCTATCCACTGAGCCAAACCAGTCAGGGCTCCTTTTTGTTTTTTTAATGTAGGTATTTACATTTATTAATTTCCATTTGAGCAATACCTATTCTGCACTCCATAAGTTTTGGTATATTGTATTTCCATTTTCTTTTTTAAAAAATATATTTTATTGATCTTTACAGACAGGAAGGGAGAGGGAGATGGATAGAGAGTTAGAAACACTGATGAGAGAGAAATCAATTCAGCTGCCTCCTGCACACTCCCTACTGGGGATGTGCCTGCAACCAAGGTACATGCCCTTGACCAGAATCAAACCTGGGACCCCTCAGTCCGCAGGCTGACGCTCTATCCACTGAGCCAAACCAGTTAGGGCTGTGTTTCTATTTTCATTATTCTCTAAGAATTTTCTAATTTCTCTTGTGATTCTTATGTGACTATTAGCTGTTAAGATTTTCAAATATTTGTGAATTTTCCAGCTTTCCTTCTATTATTGACTTCTACTTTCATTCCATTGTAGTCAGAGAGGATACTTTGGATTATTCCAATGTTAACAAAATATTAAGACTTGTTTTGTAATCTAACATATGGTCTACCTGGAGAATATTCATATGCATTTGGGGGAAAATGTGTATCCTATTGTTGGTGGTGAATGTTTCTATATATGCCTGTTAGTTCTAGTTGGTGTACAGTGTTATTCTAGACAATAATCACTTTAAGAGGACAAGTTTAACATCAAATGAGTTTCATGTTAAAAATCAAGTTACTTTCTAAAAAACTAACTCTCCTTCCTTACCTATCCTTAAAGGAGTTTCAAAGTCTTCATAGATAACCAGCAAACCTTTAGCTCCCCACTAAGTAATATGTTATATCAAGGGAAGCATGATTTAATTTTATAGCTCAGAAAATTTAAGTCACACAGTGTCATCTGGGGGTTAGTCTCAGGTCTCAATTTGTAGGACACAGGAATAGGGCTAGTTTCAGAACAGAGGACATCTGGTACCTAGGCCTGAAATTGGTGCCTCAGACCCTATGTAATTTTCAAACTTCTTTCAGTGGCATAACCCTTTTGTCAAACAAACTATTTCATGGAAATCCAATACAGGCATAACTCAGGGAATTTCATTCCAGACCACTGCAATAAAGAAGGTACAAGCATGCTCTCAGAGATACTGCAAGTTCAGTTTCAGATGACTGTAATGAAGTAGGTGGTGATCATTTTGCTTTGTGAATGGTCTTACTTTCAGTTTTTAAAACTGAAATACCTGTGTTCTGCTTTGATTCTGGTCAAGAATACCTACCTAGGTCACAGGCTTGATCCCTGGCCCTGCTCAGGTATGTGTAGGAGGCAACCAATCAATGTGTCTCTCTTCTCTCTTCTCTCTTCTCTCTTCTCTCTTCTCTCTTCTCTCTTCTCTCTTCTCTCTTCTCTCTCTCTCTCTCTCTCTCTCTCTCTCTCTCTCTCTCTCTCTCTCTCTCCCTCTCCTCAATGGAAAAATAGTCTTGGGTGAGGGGTAACAAGAAAACTCTTAAAATGCAATACCTGTGAGGTACAATAATGAGAAGTGAAATAAAATGAAACATGTCTGCACATAAACTAGTTTTAGGAGTGGGTACAGGAGTCCTGCAGACTTTCCTCTTCCTCTTCCCTCCCTAAAATTGCTCTCCTCATGCCAGGAGGTTTAAAAACCACTGCCTTTGATCACAGGTTTTGAGACTGGCAGACACAATGCAGAGGCCTGCCCCAGACAACATTTCTATTCTCTAGGACAGGGGCAGCCACCACTTGTAACTGGAGTTCCAAGTCAGGCACAGAGCAGATGTGATGTGAAGAAAAAACTTGGACATAAGGCTCTATCAAGACACAGCCCAAGCAAACTGCAGTGTTGTCATCTTTAGCATCAGCTGTCCAAGGATGGCTTTGGGATTCAACAAAGAGGTTTTCTACTGCAGTATCAGCACTCACCACACTTTCACTCATTTGTGCACCAAGCAAATAAAACAGGCCTAGTGCAAACGTTTTCTCTTTAACACAAAACTCCTAGAGACTGAATAAGTAATCCCATGTGGTTTGAAATAAAGCCAACTTCATCTCTAATCAGCAAGAATTTGTATTTAGCCACATCTTCAGCCAATGCATGCATGAGGGGAAGGAGAAGTATAGGGACAGAGTTGTACATATGATTCCACCTCATAAAAGAAAGGTTTCATTCAGGACCATAAGGTAAGATTACCTCCCATCAGCAATACCAAGGCCTGCACTTAGGAGAGCAAGCACAGCTAAGGGAAGGAAGATCAATCTCTTCAAGGGGACAGAAGGCATACCACCAGGGACCTGGGTTCACAAGTCATTATCATCAAAAGGCTGATTAAAATAAAACAATGAGCTCAGTTTCTCCAGCTGTGGGGAATGGAAAAGCAGAAACTGTCCATTCCACAATTTTTATTGAGAAGCCTTGAAGAGCCAGCCACTGTTCTAAAGTGAAAATGCCCATAGCATTCAGAGAAATATGAGGTTATGAAAAACACAAAATTCAGAAAATCCTCTGATGGTGAGTCTCATAACACACCAGCATGCAAAATGTCCAGTGATATAAGAGCCTGAGGGGACATTCAATGATAAGTAGAAGTTGCATGAGGCAGTAAGCTCCACATTCTGGTTCTATATCTGCCTGTCCTTTGTTGTGGGACCTAGAGCAGTTAGTTCTTGTCTGGCTCCTAGTTTCTGTCTCTGTGAAATGAGACAATATGGAAACAATAAGGGCTTCTCTCACAATTCATAGGAGTAGAGCCTGAAAAACAAGCATTAAACTGGGCGAATGTCCTAGTGTAGACTAGATATACTCCAACCTTTCTCACATTGATTAAAATCAACACTTAAATGTAATTCAATGCTCTCTTTGCTGTGAGGTGATGATCCTAAATGAAAATTTTCAATAATCAGTGTCATTTCTATTGAATGCCATCAAAAGGTTTTTATGCAGTAGTGAAAAACACTAAATGTTATCGTTCACTGACAACAACAGATACAAAAGAGATCCAAACCCAAAGCCAGTAGAATAGTAACCAAGTCCATGTATTTAGCATTTCAGTTCAAGAAGTGCTTTCCTATATAGTCTCTCATTTTGAATTAATTTTGATCTTCCTAACAACTACATGAAATACAAAATTCAAGCATTATCTGCTTGTTACAGTGAGGGAAGCTGAGGCTCTACTTAGACTTAAACAGAAAATACATGACAGAATTAAAAACAAAACTAGGTCTTTGATTCTAAACTCAGTATCTAACACAAATATATATCTTAGGTTTAATGAACTCATTAGCATATACATTTATTAAGCACCTACTATGTACCAGATACTTTCTGGGGCCTATAGAAGTGAGAAAACCAAAGAATGTTTACATGAAGTTAATATATGAATGAATCAGGCTTGCCTTCTTCCAGTCCTATCCTATACTGTTCTTCAGAGAGAGAATGATTATCTGTGGAGGTTATGTTAATGTGATAATGTAGACTTTTCTTCCATGGAGCACCATATTAGACACCATTTACAACCTGAAAACCTTTTGAACTAGGCAAAATAGTATTAGTGGCAGAGTTAGAAACAACCCTGGGAAAGAAGACATCATTAGACAAGGGTTATTCAATTAAGGACTGTCAACATTGCCTCTTCACAGCAAATTACTCCAGACAACTCTTCTTCTTTTCTTTTCTGAATTTAAACACAGAGCAGCAGAAACAAAAATAATTGAAGGGGTCCCTGCAAATAGGCTGAGGAACTATACTTCCAGAGGAATACACAAGGATATAATCTGCACCTCCATATACTAAACTGCTGGAGAAGATGGTAGGGCTTTTTCTAATTGAATTAAAAGGCAAGAAAGCTCTAATTTTTTTCCATGTTTTGGCAAGAAAATTACAAGTACCTTGCATGCATATATGCATCACCCAGGAACACAGACAATAAGGTGGTAAAGGCCTGGGGTGGGGGGTAGGGGGCAGGGTCAGGATGGGAGGGGTCAATGGGGGGAAAAGGGGACGTATGTAATACTTTCAACAATAAATATAAAAAAAAAAACACTAAGAAAAGAGAAAACTATAAGTAGCTGTGCCCCCTGGGTTTAGCTTAAATCTAAATACAAGTGTTTTATGTAAGTCCAATGTGTGAATGCAGTCATTTACAGGTATGTACATTACTCAGTATTTGGGTTGGGAGGTGGTAACAGAAGCCTTCCTTAACCAGGTGCCCTACAGGAGGTGCTCAAGAGTAGGTGGTTGCTTTACAAAGAGTGTTTTGTCCAGGCTAGGCTTACTCTCTACAGTTGGATGGGCATAGTGCCTTCCTAACAGATGTCCTGGAATTTACATAGGGGTATGATAGAATTCTCTCATACACCCAGCTTTACCACAGGGCTTATGGTAACTCAGTATAGCCACTTCATACACAGCATGAATAAATTTAAGATGAAAGTTTCAGGCCTGTCACCAATGATTACCTTTGGACATAAGAAGAATGAAGTGACAGAGTGGAGATGGATATGTTAGCTAGTCCCACTACAGGAAACATAGGCCATACAGTATCTAAAAAGGTCTATCAAATACCCAAGGTATCAAATTCCAGAGAATTTCCATATTTTAGTGTGACCAGCCACAAAGACATCCCATTAAGGTTCTGCTGAACAAGATCCACATAAAGCTTTCTAGGATAACCAGAAGAGGGCTTCAGTCTGTATTTGTAATTGAATTGCTTCCCTTTGGCCACCATTATAATAATGGCAAGAGAGGTTTCTGCCATCTTTGATGTCCTGAATCACTGACAGGTTTCTACTTTCCTCTACAAAAGAGAAAATAAGGGAAAAAAAAATGGCGGCGGTTTAGGCAGACGTATACAGTGCCTTGTCCCAGAGCAGATAGGGAAAGCAGCTGAAACGAGTAGCTTCCAGACCGAATTGGCAGTGGAGATCGAGCTGGGAGACAGCTTGCAGCTGGAGAAGAAAGAAGACTCCTGACAGAGGAGAGAAAAAACTATATAACCAGATACCCAGAGAAGATAG
>PVJC01046787.1:0-13310 GCA_004026665.1 Murina feae
GCCGCCCCCGTGCATGAATTTTGTGCACCGGGCCCCTAGTTTTTCTATAAGTTTGAAATTATTTTCAAATTTTTAAATAATTAAAAGAGCCTTCAAGCTATGACATGTCTTCTCTCCCATTAAAATAAGCTTTTTGTGCCAACCAGGCAGAAGAACAAACCCCGGCTTTCAGTGCCAAATCCTGAGAGGCACCAGAATCTTGGTCTGCTGTGGACCATCCCTGAAGGTAAGGCAGAGAGAGGGGGGAGAGCCCACATGCTCACACACAAAGCTCCCTCTGTTGACTCCTCGAACTCTTGAGGGTCTTCAGAACCATCCCCAGGAACTGTAACATGCAAAGTATCGCCATAGAGCATGGTGCTGCTTAAGAATGTCTGGTTGCTTAGCAATCTAGACTTCACTTGACAAGATAAGGCTGAGCCCTCCCTTTGGGTCCTAGGGTTGTTGCCTTCCAGAGAGAGAGCCTCTGTTGGTCAAGTTCCAGGGGAGACTCTGGCCAGAGTCAAGTCTAGGTCTTGAGCCTTATGAAGCAACATTCACGGCAATGAGGGCTTGAACAGACCTTCAATCAAACTACTTCAATACTCTGAGCCTCAGTTTCCCCACAGGCCAACGGAAATAGCTGGGATCAATGATTCTCAAGTCCAACTGCATATCAGGATAACTGAATGAGCTGGTAAGCAACCCATTTTGTTATCAAGGAGATCAGAATCTCTGGGGATGGGGCCCAGACACTGGTATTTTTGAAAGCTCTTCATATGATTCATATATGCAGGCAGTGTTGAGAATCAAAGGGCTAAATGACCTAATAGTTCCCATATTTCCCTTGTAGAGCTCATTGTCTGATGTCTATAAGGATGTTTTGATTCCTAATCTCTTCTTCCTCCTTTACCTCTAAGTGGAGCCCCTTGACTCCAATACTTTGGGCTCAGCTCTGCCCCACCCCTAAGACCATCCTTGACTGAACTCAAGTCCCTCAATCCCAGCTCAGCCATCTTTGCTGCTGATCCAGCCACTGCCCAGCCCCTTATTTCTCAAGACTCAGACCTCCTTTGTGCCTGCCAAGAACCAGGAAGAGTTTGAAATTTTATAGTACTTACAAAGTAAAACATTAGCCAGTTGCATTTTTCTCAAAATTTTAAAGTATGTTTTAATTGATTTCACAGAGAGGAAGAGAGAGACAGAAAGGGATAGAAACATCAATGATGAGAGAGAATCATTGATCAGCTGTCCCCTGAATACCTTCTACTGGGGATCCTGACTGCGAATCGAACTGTGGCCTCCTGGTTCATGGGTCCATGCTCAACTACTGAGCCAAACTGGCCAGGCAGCCTGTTGCATTTCTATGGATGCCAGTAGAAGACATGATATTCCTGGGTTGGAGACAAGGGGCCATTTAATACTTACACCAACAGCAGTGCGTTGTTATTTTTGCGCCAGTTCCCTAAGCCCCAGTACTCACAGAGCAGCATGAACAAGGCCAGATGGCACCTGCACACGACGTGGGTTGCATTACAGAGCAGAAAGCCTGAGCTTAGGAGACGGAAATCTTTTATAATGAGCAATCGCATGGGCCCTTTCTCCAGAAAAGGACACAATCTCTATTCCCCAAGCTGGTTGCTATACAATCATCCTTGAAAAGATAGCCCAGTGCCCTGCATGTAAAGATGTGCAGATATTCTAGAGACACGTGGAGAATTGCCACCCACCTGCTCCCTAGCTCTCACATCCTGTGCTGAAACTCCTGACTTGCTCATCTGCTTAGGATAAGGGCCCTTGCCCTTGTTAATCCTCTCAGAGTTAGTGCTCTACCTCGGGACCCCTGTACTGCATCTGGGACCTGCTTCCCTAGGGCCAACGACCTATATCTGGATTGCCCATCACCACAATCCCCCAGCTTACTCCTCCCCAAACTTTCTTCCTAGACAAACCCTTGGTGAAAGTTTCTGAGCTGGGACCGAATGTGAGAATGGGGAAGAGCTGGCCTGAGGCTGCAGAGCAAGGAACCAGAGGAGACAGGAAGAGCAGCACCAGGACAATGGAGGGGTGCAAGCTTGTCCTACAGTCTAAACATTAGTTCCCGGCCTTCACTGTGCATCACAGTCACCTGGAGACCTTGCTGAAACGCAGATTGCTGGGTCCCACCCCAAATACCTCTCATTGACTCTGCCTGAGGTGGGGCCTGCAAATATGTATTTCTAACTAGTTCCTAGGAGGTAAGGACACCACCCTGGTCTAAACCTTGTCAATGCAAAGCAGGTGGGCTGAGACATGACAACCAAGTTGGGAGACATGGAACTCCAAGTGGAGACACAATGGACAAGAAGGTTTAGAGAACCTGGAGGGACATTGGTCAGGCTTGCGATCAGAGGCAGGAAAGCTTCTAGAAAACCCCTTCAGTTTTGCCTGCAGGTCAGAGAAGACCCTGTTGGGGTGGTTTAGAACAATGGCATATTGGGCTTCCTGGCACTGGCTTCTTGTGACCCCAGGCACCATGCCCACCTTTAACCATGCTTCCTTCCAGTGTCTGCAGTGGGCTCTGCTCTCTGGGTCATGCCCTACCCCACAGGCAGGTCTAGTTGGTTTGTGGTTCTCCCAACCCGGTCCCATTAGATGAACTCATCAGACTAGTTGGTCTCTGTTTGTCTCCCATGTCCCCCACCATGCTGTTCACACACACACACTAAGCCTATCCTCCCCTGCCCTCCGCTCTGTGCCCTGGGGGCTGATGCTCTAACACACGGAAACACCCAGGCTCCCTAGTTGCCAGTTCCGTTTTCCAGAGGCGCTCCTGTCTTTTCTTCACACTCCTCCTTCCTCCTCAGAGTGACTCACAATATTTGCAACCTACCCTGTCTAGCACTGCTACTAGGTGGCTCCCGCACCACAGTTCCAGATTTTAAACTGGAAAAGTGTTTCTATGAAACTAGTTCTTCTCCTTGTCCCTTCAGCACTGAGGGTGGCAATGGTTCCCACTGTTATTTCCAGGTGCCTGTTCCCTTAGCCAAGCCTGTACCTCAGCAAGCAGCCCCTTCAATGAAGTCTCTTAACCTCTGAATTGGACTGTTTTCCTGATGGGACCCTGGCTGACACCCCTGCCTTGCCTGGCCACACCCCAAGAAATGCCGGAGCTCCTCTCTGCTGGACAAAGGTACTGAAAGGGGCCTTTCTCAGTGACAGTGGAGAAATAGCTCCCTGCACCTTCTCAGGCATCTATCCTGAACCCCAGCCCAGGCCACAAGGCTCCTCAGTGATGCGGAGATAGCAGCAGGATGAAACCCAGCAGATATGACCAGAGGCCTTGTCTCCAGGCATTGGAGCCCTGCCTCCCTCAGGTGGAAGCAGGCTCTGTGACAGGGCCAAACAGAAAACAAGGCTGCGCCCAGAGAGCCAACGTGCTCCTGAGGCCCAGCTAACCCGCTTCCCCAAAGCCATGTTGGAAACAGGCTGGTACAGCAGCACTCTGGAGTCTCAGATGATGTTGCCATGGCAACACTAGGGTCACTGCTTAGCAACAGGCCAGAGCTGCAGGAAGTTGCTAAGGTATTTTCACATGTGTTAAAGCAAATGGATGTTTATCTCAATCTTGAGTGTAAATACACTGCGGGAGAAAAGAGAAAACATACACACACAAACCACCTGCTGATGTGCATGGCAGCTGATCCTTGAAGCCTGGAGAATGTGCCTTCTTTCCTGGCCAGTGTAGATCAGTGGTTGAGCATAGGAACCATGCGCCAAGAGGTCACCAGTTTGATTCCCAGTCAGGGCACATGCCCAGGTGTGGTTCAATCCCCAGCAGGAAGCATGCAGAAGGCAGGCAGCCAATCAATGTTCATGCATTGATGTTTCTATCTCTCCTCTCTTTATCTCTCTCTAAAATCAATAAAAACATATTTTTTAAATGTGCCTCCTCTCCGGAGAAGGCAGACAAGGAGACCATATATGACCCAGTGAAGAATACCCTCTTACCCTCTAACATAGCTGCCCACCTGACTTCCCCCTCCCCAAGCCTCACAACCTTCACCACCACCTAATTTCCAATATAGTTTCCAGATCTAAATGGTTTTTGAGAGGCCATGCAGTTTAGGAATTACATATGTAGATTCTAAAGTCAGACTGGCTGGGTCTAAATCCCAGCTCTGGCCCTTTCCTGCTCTATCACTTTGGCCATGAAACTCCTCTGGACCTCAACTTCTTCATCTGTAAAATGGTAATATTAATAGTGCCTACCTTTCAGGATTATGAGTGAATTAAATAATCTATTCCATGTCAAGCAGTTAAAACAGTGCCTGGGAATGCAAAAGTGCTTTATTAAGGACTAGGGGCCCGGGGCATGAAATTCATGTGGGGGGGGGGAGGGCAGTCCCTCAGCCCGACCTGCACCCTCTCCAATATAGAGTTCTTGGGGACTCTCACAATCCAGGACCTCTGGTTTTTAACTGCTTACCTGCCTGCCTGCCCTAACCACTCTGCCTGTTTGATCCCCCTAACTGCCCTCCTCTGCTGGCCTGGTCACCCCTATTAACTTTCTTTTTTAATCTTATCCCCTTCACGCACAATTGTATTTGACTTCCTTATTGGCTTCTTCCTCTCACACAATTTTTCTCCTTTATGTAACATTTTTCCTACTGACTCATCATTTATAAATTTTTCTTTCCTCCTTATTTCCTACTTCTGTTTCATCATCATTCTTCCCATTTTTCTACTACTCTCCTTCCCTTCCCACATTCCTTCTTTCCTTTATCTTTACCCCTGCCCACCCTCCCCTTTTCCTTCCTTCCCACCTTAATTTTTTTCTTCACTTCTTCCCTCTGACCTGCTTTGCTCCCTCCCCCATTTCTTCCTTCTTCCCACTCTCCTTTTAAGCTCTACCAGCTCCCCCTTTATAACTTTTCTTCCCTCCCTCTTTTTCTCTCATCCTACCTTTTGCCATACATTCTTCTCTACTTACTTCCACTGTTTTAATACCTATCTATCTACCTGCCTAATTATCCATTATCATTTATCTTTTTTTCTTTTCTGACTTCTACTTTTAAAATCTGTCCCCAGTACATAACTATACTTGGTTTTCATTATAGGCCCTACAGTTCACTCATACCTCCTCTTTTTTTAACTCTGCTGTCCGCTGACTGTTTTATAAAGTTCTTCCCTCCATCCTGTTCCACCCCTCCCCCACCTGGTTACTTCCCCCCAAACTCTCCCTAGCTGCTGCTCCCTCCACCCGCCCCCTGCCCATCTCTCTGTCTCCTGGATCCCGAGGGTTCATCCCAGCTCTAAGGGAGACTGGGGCCTCTCACAGGAGACCCCTGTCCCTGTGGCAGAGAAAATGGAGCCAGCGACAGAGTGGGCCCAGGAGGGTGTGTGTGTGAGAGAGAGGGAGCAGCCCTCCTTCCCTAATTAAAGCTTCCATGGAGAGGGGGCATTAACCCCCAGCTCAGGGCTCAGCCCCAGCCAGGTGGCAGTTGCCCATGCAGCCCTGGCACTGCAGCTGCAAAGCAGGAGCACCTCCACCGTTAGACCATCCACTCCTCCATTCAGGGACCCACCAATGGCACAGCTTCTGTCTCCCCAGGACTGCCATGTAGGCTCACTTCTCCTGCCCTGTGGCTGCGACCTGGATCCCAGGGCACACAGAAGCTTAGCCGTCTGCCCTGCTGGACTGCAGTGTGGGATTGTTTCTCTCACCCACGGCTGCCACCTGGATCCCGGGGCAGAGGTCTTCAGTCTGCCCTGCTGGGCTGCAGTGTGTGGCTTGTCCCGGGGCTGTGGCCTCCGCCATCTTGGCTGGGCTCATTTGCATACAGTCGCTCTGATTGGCTGGTGGGCATGGCTTAGGCATCCCGAAGAAACAGTCAATTTCAATATTACCCTTTTATTAGAGTAGATAGCTATTTTTAATATTCAATGAAATCATAGAAACTTTCCCATGTGTGAGGCCCTATAAGAGGAATCCTATATAATAAAAGCTTAATATGCAAATCGATCAAAAGGCAGACTGGTGGAATGAACAATTGTTATGATACGCACTGACCACCAGGGGCCAGACGCTCAATGCAAGAGCTTCCCTTAGCCAGCAGGGGGCAAGGCAGGTGCCAGCAGGGGGCTCCCGATCGCCCTGCCAGTCACCTCTCAGATCAGCCCTGATTGCTGGCCAGGCCTAGGGACTCTACCCATGCATAAATTGCATGCACCAAGCCTAGTTAAGTATATAAAGGTCAGTGAGAAGTTGGCCTTATGGGGTCTACATCTATTCCTAAGTCAGGTGGTAAGGAGAGGGCCAACTCGTAGGCTGGTCTGGTCATTCAGGGTACCCCAAATCTAGCTACTGGCCTTGCCTACTTAAAGGGTAGTTGTGACAATAAAATAAATACATGTAAGAGTCCAGGATGGTGCCTGGCATACAGAAAGTGCTCAATAAAGCTTATCTACTACTACTAAAATAGCTATTATCATGACTCCCCTGCCACACACCAGCTCCAAGCCCCTGCAGCTCCATCTAAGCCTCTTTATACTGCTCCTAACCCCTGGAATACTTCCCCCTCTCTTTCCTCCAGTCTACATCAATGTGAGACCTTCGAGACAAAGTCCAGCTGTGCTTACTCCTGAAAACCCTTGTGGGCCCCAGGCCCTGGCCATCCCTCTTCCTGACCACACCAAGCTCCCCTGCTGTTCACCGTCTGTCCTTCTGCCTCGTGTCTTCAGGTGTTTGTATCTTGCTTCCTGAACCAGAGTGTGAGCCCTCTCTCTCAGACACCCCTTATGTATCTTCTCAGATCCTCTCAACCTTACCGCTCTTGCCCTTTACCACTATCTCACCTCGATTGTCCCCACAGATATGGGCTCTGCATGGACTCCACCCAACTGCCACCCAGTTACCATGCTGGCTCCTGGAGCCACTGTGCCTCAGCACAAAAGGTGCACAGTGGGTGCATGACCATGGGGCTTGCTGGTTTTACCGTGTTTTCATCATCCAAAACCAGTGGCCAAAAAACCTGACAGAGTAAGCAAAGGCACCAGCTCAGTGACAACTCCCCAAAGTGCTAGGGCACTGTCATCTGGAAGGTGGGAGACACATTGAGCCTTCATTCCATATGGTCCCATATGCCCAGGAACGAAGATCTCGAGTCTGAGAGCCAAGTAGTAAACAGAGAACTTGCTCTCTCTCCCCTACATACAGAATGCACGCTCTGTTTGCAGCGAGGCCCTGGCAGGTGAGCATCCCGGTGTCAGGGAAGAGCCTCCTCTGTCATCAGGATGGCACTGGATCAAAAACTGAGAAACTATGAGTCAGTGGGCACTCCCACACAGGTGGACAAACAGGCCAGGCCAGGGTTGCTGCACCGGTGGGATTAAGAGCCCGGATTCTAGGAGCTGAGTTTGCTACGCAGTGAGCACAGAGAGGATCACTTCTAGAACCCAGGGCTGCCTGGGGCTTTTCTAGGTGCTTAAACCCCAGGAAAAACTGTCAAGGGGCGACTACAGCAACCACAGCCTAGCAAGGGCATGACCACTAAGGGCAATTCAGGGGTAAGTGTAGTCTCTGTCTTTGCTGCCTGCCCAGTGGCTGCCTGGGCCAGCAACACCTGTATCACCTGCAAGCTCCTTAGACATGCAGACTCTCCGGCTTCTCCCCAAACCTCTGAACCCAAATCTGCCTTTCAACACACCCGCCGGTGATCCACAAGCACACTGAAGTGGAGAAGCGCATTAGGCAGTCCACTGGGCAAGTGTCCTAGAACTTTCCCTGAAGGGGAGGGAAATCTAGAATGAGTACTAATCATATCTTCAAACCAGCGGCAGAGGTGGGAGCTGTCGTTCTTTCCCTTCACCTCTTTTTAGTCTGGCTGCTTACAGCCTTGATGGAGAATTTGTGACTGGATCAATTTGTGCTTTTCCCTCAGGGGAAGCACAAGAGTATTTGATTCTCACAAAAATGTAGGTTCATATTCTAGTGGGAGGACTGGATAGGAAGGAAGAGCAATAGCAGAGCTGAGCAATGCCGGCATGGGTTACAGTGACATCTCCCCTACATCCCTCAGATCCTGTTGGCTTCCCCTCTGTCAGGGCCTTGGCTGCTGGCTCCACACCAACTGTGATGCTGCGTGGACTCCACCACCCAGCACCTAGCCACGTCTAGACTCAGGTGCTTGGTGAGATCTGGCTTCCCAAGGGTCCTAAGGAGCATGGCCTGCAAACTAGTTCACTCCTCAGAGCAACGTTTGGTGGGGGAGAGCCCCTCTCTGTGCCCGTCTCTTTGACAAACTGTCCCAAGAGCTAGTAGCTCAAATGGCCTCTCTGAAGACGGTGTTGCACCCAGCAGGGGCCAACCAGTAATGCACCCAGCGTTTCATCTTCCTCCTTCACTGCCTGGCTCCCCATTTCTTCCTCACTCCCACTTCCTTGGTTTTTACTCTCCAATAATGTTTGCAGGCTTTGGCCTCAGGCTCTGCTTTCTAGGTTCCTAAGTGCTGATACCTTCAAGGGCAAAGCCGGGGTTTAATCCTTCCATCCCACTCAGCACCTTAGAACTAAATATTTAATGCCTGCACAGAATTACCTGGAGAAGGGAAGGAAAGCCTGCCCAGGATTTGGGACATTCCCACTTCGTAAGAAAGGTCAGCACCAGTAGTTAAGGGATTCAGAGGGGAAATGCTGCTCAAAGCTGCTCTGCTGCCCTGGCTTCGATTTAACACCATCTTACAAATAAGCACCCAACATCCACCAGCCCTGAAACCACATGTGCGTTTGTTTTCCACAAATCATACTCGTGGCCACGGGTAATTTCACCCAGACTGGGTGTGGCCACCAGGCAAGTGTCTTGGTTTATCAGTGAACGATGATGACAAAACTCTCAAATGGAAGATGTTGTTTCCTTCCTTTGAGTTTCCAGCACCAACTGAAGATGACCTTCAAGTAAACCGCTTCTTAGGTTCTATTTTTAAAACATGCAGGACCAGCACAGGCCTCTGGCTTCCGACTTCTTCATGCCAAGTCCTGATTCCTGAGGCCCTGGACTCCCAGCTGACCTGCTGCCTTCCATGCACCAGTCAGGGGAAGCAGGCCAGGCTCAGTGGCAGCTGCTCTTACTGAAGCCCCTCCACACCAGGCTGGCGGGCACTAGAAGCAGGGCCAACAAGTAGGAAACCCTTGGGAAAAGGCAGCCACTAGGACCCTAATACTTGTTATGCTTCCCTTGACCAAAAGGCTTCTGCCTAAAACTCAGGTTCCAAAAGCATCTCCTACACCAGGGTCCCTGGAAAAAGTGGGATTATGTAACTAAGACTCTTGTCCTGATGAGGAAACGGGAATAAAACAATACAGTAAAATAGCGAACAGGTATTTGGGGTTTACTATGTTCCATGCCCCGTATTTCATCTATTATATCACTTAATCCTACTCTAAGAGATAGATACCATTATTATCTCAAGTTTACAAATGAGGAAACTGTAGGTCAGAGAAGTTTAAAAACTTAGCTAACCTTAGAATGGGAGAAAATATTTCAAATCATATATATGATAAGGAACTTGTACCTAGAACATATGAACTCATTACAGCTCAGTGATTAAAAGGACAACTCCAATTACTTGCTGCCCTTTACAAATGGGCAAAGGATCTGAATATACATTTTTCCAGGGAAGATACACAAATGGCCAATAAGCTCGTGAAAAGGTGGTCAATCTCATTAGTCATCAGGGAAATGCAAAGCAAAACCACAATGAGATACCCCTTCACACCCACTAGGATGGCTGTCATAACAGAGACAGACAATAACAAGTGTTGGCGAGGATGCAGAAAAAGCAGAGCCTTCGGACATTGCTGGTGGAAATAGGAAACAGTGCCGCTGCTTTGGCAAACTGTCTGGCAGTTCCCTGGAAAGGCAAACATCGAGCTGGCATTGACCCAGCAATTCCACTCCTACATATACTAGTACACCCAAGAGAAACAAAAACATACATCCACACAAAAGCTTCTGCACAAATGCTCATAGCAGCCTTATTCGTAAAAGGTAAAAGCCAAAAAGTAAAAACCATCTAAATGTCCTCACCTGCTGAGTGGATAAGAACTGACTCCATGCCACACAGCCTCTTCTGAGTAAATGGGAATTAGGCAGGACCCTTGACTTTCTACCAAGACAAGTCTGATGTAGAGAAATGAATAGAAGTTCGTAGTGAGGAAGGAAGCTCCCACTGGTGAGGCAGGTGATGAAAAGGCTCTGAAACATAAGGACATTTCCCCTGCATTTCTGCACAGCTCCCATGGGAATCCTCAAGGATCCTAGATGAGAATCTCGATGGCAATGTCTCCAAGTCAGCAGGTTGTGTGGGAGCAGGAACACTACTACACAGGAAAGTGCGTGTCTTACTCTGACCTGCAGGAACATCGTGTGTTCCTTTCAGAGAGCATCTGGGCTTCCTGTCACCCAGAGCCTGATCTTCTGTAAATAGTCAACAAGTCCTTGATGGATCGGTCTCATTGACTTCTGTCTGTGCTGGAGCTACGCAGTCTCTTGGGAACCCTGGGCCCAGCACAGCCCAGCATCCATCACAGTGCTTGGTACATAATAAACACTCAACAAATATTTCAGAAACGGATGGATGGCTAAGTGAAGAAGTGCCTTCTATCCTGGGACACAGGCTACTGTATATTTGTGAGACATATCAGAGTGAGGAAAATGAAGTACCAAGTTTAATGCCTAAAGGAAAAGATAAAGTATTTGCTCATGCTTTGGCCCCAAAAGGCTATCCTCGTCATCTACCATCACCACCACCAATGAAACACAACATCTGGAATTTGGGACATGGTTTTAAAGAATCCCTTAAATTTTTGATTTGTGGTTTGGTAAATGGCAGCATAGATATTTCTAGCTAGAAGCTACCTTAACAATCCCTGAGTTATTAGAAAAAAGTAAGCCAGGAGAAGAACTGTCATTTTGTGGGAGGTGAGGAGTGGCTGTGTTATTTCCCAAGGACAACTGAGCCCAGGCTGGGAGCTCACAAATCTACAGCATTGCCGGTAATATCAAAGTGTAGGAAACTGACACTGTGTCTTTCACACGGTTTTGAACTGAATATTGGTTCTGGATAATTCACTCCCTCAAAGGTGTGACTGTATGAACATGATTTTGCTGGAAGCCTTACAAAGAAGGAAAAAAAACCTTCCCAAGAAGCCCTGGGGTGTGCATTTCCCACAGGCGAGTTGTGATGAAGGGTTGGCTGGAGACCACAGGCCCACCCTCTCCCTGAACTGCCCCAAGAGACACATTCCTGGTCCAGAACCCAGAAACTATTCACCCACTGCAAGCAGCAAGATGATAAGGACGAAACTGCTCCCTGAGGGAATCTGTGTCCTTGGGCAGAGCAGTGGGGCGAACTAATTTCTATTAATGAGGCTGTAAGCCACAGTGTTTGTCTACAAAACAGGATAATTCATGAAGAGTAAATATGTCAACTAATTCAAGAGACACGCTAAATCTCCATTGTCTTCTGAAGCTCAGGTTCCCGGCCTGCATAAAACGTGATGCGCGCCTTCAATGTGCGCCTTCAATGTGCGCAGCAGGATCCGTGAGATTGCAGAATGCCGCATTAACTCGGAGCTCCTGGGCTAATGAGGGTGAGTCCATTTTGCAGTAATGAATTGTTGGTAATAGCCCATCATTGAACAGATGTCTCATCCGTCATTGCACCAAGACGCCCACACTCCAGAGCCCTCGGATAGCCTGGGGAGGCGGCACAGCCTGGGGAGGAACCCCATGTCTGGACTCCTGAGTAGAGCCAGCCCCATGAAGAAAATCAGTGGGTACCTACACAGTATTATGGGTGCCCCCCCCTCAAGACTTCCCTGACTCAAACTATGTCCCACCCACTTGCCATAGGGCTTAAATTATCCTCCTTTGCATTGTATCCTATTAAAATGTAAATATGTCACCTGGAAGAAGTAACAGATTAAATTAGCATCCAGTATTACTTATTTTCACATTAGGGAGAGCTGGGCCCTGAAGGAGTGACAGGAGGGCAGGTAATCAGTGCTGAAAGGTGACAAAGAAGAGCCTGAGAAGGGAGAAGGTCTGGGGTCAAAGGGGCAGGGCCAGGCTGGGCCCGCAGAGGGCACACCAGCCCAGCAAACTCTTGACCATCCCATTGTACTGATACTGTTTCCCCAATTATCTGAGCAACTCAAAGGAAGGGGTGTAACTTACTTATATTAGCAAATTCCAAGAATCTGTCACACAAATATTTAGAAGATCCCAAGTACCTCTTCAATAAATGTTTGTTTAATGGAGGGGGGTGGAGAAAGAGGTTCTAATATGAGGTGACAGGAGAAGACTTAATCGGGTAATAGGCACAAAGTGCTACGTACAGATCTTGTAACTCAGAAATCCACACATTAAACCTATATGTTTATGTTGGCCAATGTCACCCCAATAAATTTTTTTAAAAAAATAAGTGAACTTTATCCTCACAACCCCCTGAGGAAATCAGAAGAGCTATTATTACTATTTTGTTGTTGAGGAAACTGAGTCTCATGGAGGTTCATTCACTTGCCCAAGCACAGTGGATGGAAGAGACACAAGCTCTGGACAAACAAAGAGGCAGAAAATCATGTGCACTTTGTCTAAGATGAAGAGTATATATGGGAAGTAAAAGTGGAAAAAAGTAGGGCCAAATTCTGAGTGCTTTTGAACATCAACCCGAGGGTTTTAGATGTTACTCAGGAAACTGTTTGTTTAGAGACTGGGAATGCAGGAAGCCAAAAATGCACTGAAATGTGCAAAGTAATACCTTAGAAACATTATTGGCAAGATGAAAATAGTATGAGCTGAAGAATCAAGAAATGAATGACACCCTGGCCAGGTGACTCAGTTGGTTAGAGCATCCTACCATACATCAAAAGGTTGTGAGTTCAATTCCCAATCAGGGCACATATGGACATGTCGAAGGCAACCCATCAATGTTTCTCTCATGGATATATATTTCTCTCTATCTATCTATCCATCTATCTTTCTGTAAAAATCAATAAAAGCATATTTTCAGGTAGGTTTTTAAAAAAGAAAAGAAATTAATGACTAATAAGAGATTCCTCATCTGAGTGAGAACCAGAATAGTAGTGGTGGTGTTGCAGAAAGACCAAAAACTAAGCGATGCTTTTGAAGAGGTGGAGAAATCAGCTTTAATAACACGCGGTCTCCGGGGACAAAGATCCCAAATCAAGAGCAAAGCAACACTCGGGAGCCCTTCCTCATATATGCTTCCCGAGTTAATCTTATTACAAATGTGTTCCCTCCCTCCAGGCCTTAGAGGAACTGAAACTCC
>PVJC01046788.1:0-13242 GCA_004026665.1 Murina feae
GCAGGGTCTGCTGGGCAGTGGTGGCCACCATGGGGGAGCAAGCAAGGGGGCCACCAGAAAACAGGCATTAGGACCAGCAGGCAGCACACAGCAGGGCCTGCTGAGCTGTGGCTGTGGCGAAGGGGGAGCAAATCAGGACCCACAGACAGCACCAGCAGGGCACCCTGCTGGGTGGTGGCAGTGGCAATTGGGGAGCAGGAAGCAGGGCGACCGTGGAGCAAGCAATGGGGACCTACAGGCAGCACACAGCACGGACTGCTGGGTGGTGACTGCATCCACCAGAGAGCAGGCAAGTGGGGTGACCAGGGAGCAGGCAATCGGCCTGCAGGCAGCACCCAGCAGGGCCTGCTTGCCCATCCCCATGGTGTGTAGCAGACAGGCCCGGCAGAGAGCAGAGAATCACATGAAGTAGACCAAAGCCATCAGTACCACATCTCCTGAGGGTTCCCCAATTGGGGAGGGTGTAGGTCGGGCTGAGGGAACTCCCCACCTGCCCCCCCCCACCTACCCGTGCACGAATTTCGTGCACCGGGCCCCTAGTCAATAGTAATAAAAGCATAATATGCTAATTAGACTGATGTCCTTCCGGACATCCTTCTAGACAACCTTCCAGATGACCTTTCGGATGAAGCCAAAGTGGCTGGGCCTGAGGCAGAGGTGACCGCCACAGCAGGAGGAGACTGAGGCAGAGGCAGCCAGTGTGGTGGCGGGGGCTGAGCCCCTTGCACAAATTTTGTGCTTTGGGCCTCTAGTATAAAAGTAAGCAAAAGTATATAAACTTAAGTATGCTTAGTAATCAGCCTTCTAAAATTACCTATTAATTTATTGTCAAGGTTTTAAGTTACCTAAAAATTTTGGAAATTGTCTTTAATACATGTTCAAATAAAAAGTTTGTCAAAATAATGATTCAACTTAGTTGAACACAAATTTACATTTTAATCATCATTAGTTATGTGAAGTTGGATTTTAAAAATGTTTCAGAATTCCTGTAAGAAGAATATATTGTTTTAAAATATATTTTATTGATTTTTCACAGAGAGGAGGAGAGAGGGATAGAGAGTTAGAAACATCGATGAGAAAGAAACATCGATCAGCTGCCTCCTGCACACCCCCCCCACAGGGGACATGCCTGCAACCAAGATACATGACCCTGACCGGAATCGAACCTGGGACCCTTGAGTCCGCAGCCCGGCGCTCTATCCACTGAGCCAAACTGGTTCTGGCAGAAGAATATTTTTTAAAAAGTCTAGCATATTTAAGGTATTAGAAGATCAATTTTCTTATTTTCTGGGAATTTTATAAATATTCCATTTATATGCAAACTTAAAGAATATATTTTTATTAATTTCAGAGAGGAAAGTAGAGGGAGAGAGAGATAGAAACATTAGTGATGAGAGAGAATCATTGATTGGCTGCCTCTTGTACCCCCGACACTGGGGATGGAGCCGGTAACCCGAGCAAGTGCTCTGACCGGGAATTGACCTCTGCCAGTCATTCCTACTTTTTTTTAACCAATAAGCCAATCAGAACAGTTATTTTAACTAAGAGACTTTAAAATCTAAATCACTAATACCCTCTGGAGATAAGTTATTTGATTTGTCACATACAATAAAAGGTAAAAGCCTTTCTGAGTTACTGATACAGAGCATTATAGCTTTGTTTCTTTCATTTCACTCACAGGTCAAGAGACATGAGTTGTAAAGATTAAAAAAAAGTAACAACCTCATTTGTTCAGATATCAAAGACCTGTTCTTGGTGGTTATGAAATTCTTAACTGATTTGAGCTCAAGATAGACAAAAAGACAAACAAAAAAGATTAACAAACTAAAGTATCTTTTTTATCCAAGAGATCTCTGTCATCCATGTAGAGCAGGGGTGGGGAACATCTGGCCCGCAGGCCATATACAGCCCAAGAAATCTTTTGGTCTGGCCCTGCCATGGCATTAGGGATGAGTTAATTAAATGTTTGACCAAATGTAGCAGGCTGTTTTTTAAGTTGATAATTTTGTATGGCCCATGAATGATGTCATAAACTTTGACCCTTGGCAGAAAAAAGGTTCCCCACCCCTGATGCAGAGGGATCATTAAATAAATGGTCAAACCATAAAACCACATTATTAGAAACCAAGCCAAAACATACAATCTGTAGAGAAGGAAAAAAAAAAAACCCTCAGAGAAATAGAGAGTCAGTATAGTTAAATGTATATTGCCACTTGGGTTTTACTTCTGGGAGCCAAGTGCTTAAGCTTAAGTAGTCCAGGAGGTGCAATTCTCTAGCAATGCAGTTTCCTGGTTCTATTGGTGAACTGCTGGGCATCTTAGTGAAACCTACAAAACGATTAAAAGATAATTTTTAAAAAAGATAAAATCATGACTCTCATACAAATATAATATTAATGCATGCCAAAGATTTTATTTAACTTATTAATTAATGAGGTAATCTGTAAGATGTTACAACTCTTTCAAAAGTAATGGCAAAAAACAATATGGACATTTGGGAATGCTGAAATAGATTTGTAATAGGCACATAATTGGTCAGTATCCTCAGGGTAATAATCAATTTCATTCCACAGGCCAAAATGTTTGTATTTCTATAGAAAAGAATAATACATCAGTTTTCTGTAATTTATAGAGTTGTAAAATAGCCCAAAGATAATGAAAGGCACAGATAACCTGGAAGGATATGCTTAAGGGGACATTCAGTAATCACTTTTGTCCATTTAAAAGATTTTCACAATTTTTCTTGTTGCAAACTTTTTTTTTTACTTTATCTTTTATGATGCTTACACCCCAACCACCATTTTTTTTGGCCATACAAAAATTTTTCATTTTTATCAACATAAAATTCATCAGTCTTTCCCCTTTTTGCTTCTGGATTTTGAGTCATAGGAAAGTCTTCTATATTACCAGGTTATAGGGGAACCTACCCACATTTTCTTTTGGTACTTTAATGGTTTTATTTTTTCAATTTTGTATTTCTGTACCTTTTCCAATTTTCCTGGGGTATGGTGGTGATGAATGGCTTCAGTTTTATTTTTATTTTTAAATATGACAATCCAGCTATCATTAAAAAGTAGATTACTTTCACATTGATTTGAAATGCTGTCATTATCATTTATTAAATTTTTGTACACAGTGGGTCTATCTCTGGTTTTTCTTTTCTGTTCATTGTCTATATGTCTATTTGCATGCTGTACTCTGCTTTTAATTATAGAGGTTTTATTGTATTACTAGAGGCCTGGTGCACAAAAAAATGTGTGCACTCCGGGGGGTCCCTCAGCCTGGCCTGTGCCCTCTCACAGTCTGGGAGCCCTCGGGGGATGTCCACCTGCTGGTTTAGGCCCACTCTTCCGGGGATCGGGCCTAAGCTGATAGTCAGACATCCCTCTGGCAGCCCGGGAGCCCTTGGGGGATGTCCACTTGCCTGCGGGGAGCACTCCTAAGCTGCAGTTGGACATCCTTAGCGCTGCTGAGGAGGCAGGAGAGGCTCCCACCACCACCGCTGTACTGGCAGCCATCAGCCTGGCTTGTGACTGAACAGAACTCCCCCTGTGAGAGTGCACTGGCCACCAGTGGCAGCTCCTGCATTGAGCTTCTGCCCCCTGGTGGTCAGTGTGTGTCATAGTGACCAGTCATTCCCAGTTGTTCTGCTGTTAAGATTAATTTGCATATTACCTTTTTATTATATAGGATAGAGGCCTGGTGCATGGGTAGGGGCTGGCTGGTTTGCCCTGAAGGGTGTCCCAGATCAGGGTGGGGGGTCCTGCTGGGATGCCTGGCCAGTCTGGGTGAGGAGCTGATGGCTGTTTGCAGGCTGGCCACAGCCCCTTCAGGGTTGGGGGTTCTTTTTGGAGTGCCTGGCCAGCCTGGGTAAGGGGCTGATGGCTGTTTGCAGGCTGGTCACAGCCCCTTCAGGTTGGGGGGTCCTGCTGGGGTGCCTGGCCAGCCTGGATGGGTGAGAGGCTGAGGTCTGTTTGCAGGCTGGCCAAACCCTCCAGCAGGCACCCTCACCCCATGAGGGTGGGGCCATCCTGGGTGACGGGCTGGTTGCTGTTTGCAGGCTGGCCATGGCCCCCAGCCACCCAAGCTCCCAGTGAGGCTGGCTGGAAGCAGGTATCTGGGGTTTATTTGTCTTCTATAATTAAAACTTTGTTGCCTTGAGCAGAGGCCACAGCCTGCCTAGGCAGGCAGCTTCCTCCATCACTGGGCAATGAAGTTTCCTGTTTGCTCTAGCTTCGTGGCTGCTGGACGCCATCTTGGTTGGGTTAATTTGCATATAGTCACTCAGATTGGCTGGTGGGCATGGCTTGGGATGTAGCGGAGTGACACAATTAGCATATTACTCTTTTATTAGATTAGATACCCTATATCTGGTAGGGTTATCCTCAACCCATTGCTTATCTTTTTGTCAGTGGTTTCTTGATGACCTTCCTTGTTCTTCCAAATGAACTTAATAAACTTATCTTGCCCTAGATAAATTCTCATAATGTTTTATTGTATTGAGTTAAATTTATAAATAATTAGGGGGAACAGACCTTGATGATGCAGAGTCTTCATATCTAAGAACATGTTATGTCTTTCAGGAGAGTTAATTTTCCACAAATATATTTTATACTTTCGTAAGATTTTGTGTATTTTTTGTTGTTATTTTCAATTGGGTCTTTTCTTAACATTATATCATCTAATTGTTTTTTGCTTATGTATATGAATGTTGATTATCTTTGTTTATTTTTTTAGCCTTTTACTTTATTAAATTTTCTTACCTGTAGTAATTTTTTCCCATTGATTCCTATGGGTCTCCAGAAATGTAATTGTGTAATCTATATTTAGAAATAACTTTATTTCTTCCTTTCCACTTCTTAAACTGTAGATTGCTTTGTCTAGTTTAACTTCATAGCTTAATTGCAACACAGTAGTTGAGATGGCATCTTTATCTTTTTCCTGACTTTAGTAGGAAAGCCGTTAGAGTTTTCTCATTAAAGAGAACTCTGGTGTTTGGGCTGAGGTATTTATATTTTGTTTTGCTAAGGCAATATCATTTAATACCTATTTTATTTAGTGTTTTTAACATGAAAGACTACTGATTTTTTTTCAGTTGTATTTTCTGCATCTATGGAGATGGTCATACAATTTTTCTTATTTGCCTTCTGTGATTGAGTTTATTAATGCATTTTCTATTATTGAATTATTTCTGTATTCATAGAATAAATCCCGCTTGGTCATGATGAATTGCTCTTTTAGTGTGCTGTTGGACTCTGATAGGGAATTTGCTTTTAAAGATTTTTTGAGGGGGGGTTGATGTGAGTGAGATTGGTTTGTAGTTTTCTTTTTTGGTGCAGTCTTTTTCAGGTCTTCAAATAAATGTTATGCTCATTTCATGAAAGGAAATGCAAGTTCTCTTTTACTACCCGGGGAATGCTGTATTATTGATTTTTATTTTTATTTCTTTTGTTAATACTCATTAGAGTCTATTTTTTCCATTGCTTTTCAGAGATAGTGAAAGGGAGGAAGGAGGGGGAGAGGGAGAGAAATACCCATGTGAAACAGACACATGGATTGTTTACCTCTCTCACATGCCCAACGAGGGGGCAGGAAATGGTTCTGAAACCCAGGTATGTGTTATTAACTGGGAAACTAAGGCAACATTCTGTGTATTGGCTGACACTGTAATCACTGAGCAACACCCCAGGGCTTATCAGATATTTAAAGGTTTGTCAGAATTACCCCGTGAAATCAATTGGGCCTCTGCTTTTTTCTTTGTGTGGGAGTGTCTTGTAACTTTTCTCTAGTTCTTCTGTGAGAATGTTCTTTTTTAGACTTTCTAATTTATTAAAGTACAGTTATGCAAATATAGTCTTATGTTATAATCGCTTCATCCCCTTTTTCAGTTCTGATGTTGGGTATTTGTGATACCATTCATTTTCCTTCCTTTGGTTTAGATTAGATGGTGGTTTGTTTTGTTGATTTTTAAATTTATTTATTCCATTAATTTTCTGTTTTCTAAGAAATTCCTTACTGCATTTATCTTTAATGATTTATTTCTTTTGATTTATTTTATTCTTTTCTAACTTTTTGTATTTTGTATTTGATTCATTTATTTTATTGATGTAATTATTTAATGCTATAAGTTTTCCTCTGATGATTTACTAGCTTTATTTCACATATTCTGACATGTTTTTTAATTTGAATTTTAAAGAAATTCTGCTATTTTATTTTTGTATTTTCCTTTTGACCCAGCAGTTAAAAAAAATAAAATCCTCACATGAGGTCATGCTTAGAGAAAGGAAAGAGAGGAAAGGGAAGGTTAAGGGAGGGAGGAAGGGGAGAGACAGAGACAGATAAACATCAGTAGGTTGCCTTCTGTACCACCTCTATTGGAAATCCAACCTGCAACCCAGGTATGTGCCTTGACTTGGAGTTAAACTGGCAGGCAACCTTTCAGTGCATGGGGTGACACTCCAACCAATTGAGTGACTCTGGCCAGGGGAGCCAACAACAATTTTTTAAATAGGCTTAAAAAAAAATTCCAGAAGGGGAGACTGGGGGAAGGGCAGGGGGAAAAAGAGATATATGTACCAATCTTTGTAAAACTTTATGTAATAAAAAAATAATAATAATAAATAAATAAAAATTCCAGACATGAAGGTTTTTTTGTTTTTGTTTTTAATTTTGCTAATAATTTTTAGTTTTATTACATTATAGCTAGATTAATCTGTATTATTTATATTCTTTGGAATTCATTCAGGTTTTATTTGTGGCTTTATATATGATTAGTTTTCACCCTAAAAAAGCAGATTCTTTTTTATTAGGACTCAGTTTTATTTATTTCTCTCTCTTTATGAAGTTGATTATATCTTCTAAGGCCGCATATTGTTTTTCATCTGCTCTTTCTTGGACTGAATGGTGTTTTAAAACCCTTTTTTATTAATTTGTCTCATCTTTTGTAGTTTCTGTTTTGTGAAGATTTGTTACTAAAGTAATGGGTATATAAATATTGATTAATTTTCTGTTTTATTTTCCATGGTGAATAGTGGGTTTTTTTTGTTTGTTTTTAACTGTTGTTTTGCTGAAAAGTCAATTCTTAAGAGAATTTCTCCTTAATTGTAGATTAATACTCCTGTAAAAGACTTTGGTTGAATATATATATCATTTTTTAAGCTACTAGGCAAACTGCACATTAGAGCTACTTTAGAAAATTTAATATTCTTGTTTAATTTTCTAAAATCTGGGGAATCAGTCTACATCTGCATTCATTGATCTGTTTAATGATTTGTTTTTAAAATTAAATTTTATTTAGTAATTCAGTTTGTTATCCTGGAAGACAGATACATTTTTATGTATTGGATGTTTCCATTTCTCATATTTTGCATTTTAACAAGTAGCACGAAGTCAACAGGAAGCATTGTCTCCTTCGTTTGGAGTATAAAAACAGGAAGGAGGAAGTCCATTGCCAATCTGTGTTAGCTGATTGTCGATTCAGGTTTCACCATAGTGAATATCCATTAACGATTATCATTGTACTGTGTTGTTATCCAGAATTAACAGTGAGTGTTAATGTGAATATTACAGAATATGAACCTTAGTTATAGGAAGTAATTAATGTTAACTAACAAACTGCACTTTCCTATACATGGAAACAGGATACTATTAATGAAAACAAGTCACAGAATTTGCACATAGAGGAAAATAAGGCAAGTAAAATTCAGCATCAGAAACATAGGGAAAATCATCCTTTCTTTTTGGGCTTTCCTTGATCTTGATACTTTGACAGAATGTATGATCCTTTAAGATATGATTGTACCTGTCCAGCCGCTGTGGCTCAGTGGTTGAGAGTCGACCTATGAACCATGAGGTCACGATTTGATTTCCAGTGGAGCGCGTGCCTGGATTGTGGGCTCCGTTTTGGTGGAGGGTATGCAGGAGGCAGCTGTTCAATGGTTGACTCTCATCATTAATGTTTTTATCCCTCTTTTCCTCTCCTTTCCTGTTTATGAAATCAATCAAAACATTTAAGAAACTAAAAATAAAGAGAAAATCAAATGATTTACAAAAAAGATATAATTGTACCCTTTAAAAAAAATTAGGATATACCAACTCTATTATTTAAAAAACTAGAGGCCTGGTGCACATAAATTTGTGCACTCCGGGGGGGGGGGGTGTCTCTCAGCCTGGCTTGTGCTTGCTCACAGTCTGGGACCCCTTGGGGGATGTCCACCTGCTGGCTTATGCCCGCTCCCTGGGGGATTGGGTCTAAGCTGGCAGTGAGACATCCCTCTGGCAGCCTGGGAGCCCTTGGGGGATGTCCACTTGCCAGTGGGGAGTAGGCCTAAGCTGCAGTTGGACATCCTTAGTGCTGCTGAGGAGTCAGAAGAGCCTCCCACCACCACCATTGTACTGGCAGCCATCAGCCTGGCTTGTGGCTGCGCAGAGCTCCCCCTGTGGGAGTGTGCTGACCAACAGGGGCAGCTCCTGCATTGAGCATCTGCCCCTTGGTGGTCAGTGTGTGTCATAGTGACCAATCATTCCCAGTTGTTCTGCTGTTAGGGTCAATTTGCATATTACCCTTTTATTATATAGGATATTCAGCAAAATATATTTTATAGTTAGTAATCAAAAGGTCAGTACTAATCAATAAGATTAGTACTTGGAATCTGAAAAGCATTCAGTGTAAAAATGAAATTGCTGAAGAATATAATAAGCAGTCTCTTAATTATGAAATATCAAATCTTAATTATTAATTATAAGAAATAGAAAATCAATGCCCTTGGCTCAGTGGATAGAATGTCAGCCTGTGGACTGAAGGATCCCAGGTTCGATTCCAGTCAAGGGCATGTACCTTGGTTGCAGACACATCCCCAGTGGGGGGTGTGCAGGAGGCAGCTGATGGATGTTTCTCTCTCATCGATGTTTCTAGCTCTCTATCCCCCTCCCTGCCTCTCTGTAAAAAATTAATAAAATATATTTTAAAAAAAGAAAGAAATACAAAATCAGGCTTTATATGTCATTTGAAACATTGGTGAAAGAATAGTAAAAATGCCTATAGACTGGAAGAATAAATAAAGAATGATCAAAAGGATGTAAAAGCAATTTTTTATATTAGAAAACCAGAATTAAGACTAATGTCTCATTTTAGGATCTGACAAAAAAATGTGCTTAGTGTTTGAAAAAGTAGAAAATGATATTAAAAAGCATCCAGTGGAAGTCAGATGTAGCTAATACAATTTCGTCAGATAAAACAGTGAAATTTTGTTTTCTGATGAAGATTTGTAGGAAGTATGGAAATTAGAAGGTAAAACAGTGTCAGTGCCTGGGCAGCTTTCTGCCTTTAGTTTTCCAGTATTTTGAAAGTCCATATCCTTGCTAGGGTCATTGCTTTTTCTTAAAAGCAGCTAATTGACATTTCATAAAATTTATAGGAAAGTTTGCTAATGGGCAGTGTTGTAATGGCAATTACTGTAGGTGAGTATCTTTTCACAGTATTCTACCTGGGTCTTAAGCTTTGCTCTTTTGTGATTATGCAAGAGTATATCCAGTCTATTGGAAAACAACAGATTCTGTGATAGGGAAAGGCCATTTTATTTTGTGGAACTATAGTACTCTAGTAAATATGTGCAATTTGAAGAAATTGAGATTGGGTACTTTGAGATTGTACACTTTATTTTAGTAAAAGTTAAAAAATCTTAGGAAACAGGCATATTATTTTCTCCATAGATGTTGTGATGGAATTTTTTTTAAACCATGAAGATACAGTGAAAAATACTGAAAATAGTATAGGGATATAAAGTGGTTTTTGACAAAAAAAAAATCCTAATGTTACCAGTAATAAAAAAGTGTCCTTTCTTACATAGTACTTGTGAATATTGTTTGTTTTCCATCAGAAAAAGATGTTTCCCTTAAAAAACAATAGTGGAATATGACTAATAAATCACTTACCTTAGCAAAATATAGCATGTGTTCAAAAGTTGAAGTAGCCTGAATTCCTAAGGCATTTGATTTGGTAATCAAGGCATTAGTTTTCAATGAGCCAATTTTAACATTTTAATGACATCTTAGTTTTCTTATATTTATATCCACTAGGTGGCGACCTATACATAGACTTCAAGAAGGCTTTTCTGAAAGATACTTAAATTCCATAAGCCTGATATATCAGATAACTTACATTTCCTTTTTTTCTTTTTTTTGATAACTTACATTTCAACACTTTGCTTTTATGTGGAAGATTTGATGTAGTAAAGATAGAAAATTTGTTTTCACTTAAAATTTTTTAGTTATAAAGACATATACTTTGTGTGTTCCTAGTTGTCAAAATTAAAATATGTAAATAAGATTTTTAATGTAGCATAGTACGTCTTTGTTTTCTATTCAGATGAAAATTTAAAGTTAGCTATTCTTTTAAAATTTATTTTACATCTGCTTTTTTATCTGATTAGCAATACATTTTACCAGGAGAAGTACTATTTCATTGTGCTAAACTTTTAGAAGGAATGACTAAACTCTTGAACTCATTATCTGTATATGGAGCATTAAGGAACAACCTGAGTGTATGTGGAATAGTGGAAAATTTTGGTTTTTTTTAGAATATTAGTTTCTAATGTTTGCTCTTTCTGGTTTTGTCATTTATCTGTGTATTTATTTATAGGAATATGATTAATTCACCAATAAACATTATAAAATGCTGGGGGCATTTTGAAAGAAGAAAAAATTATTTTATTAAAATTGTATATTTGTTGAAAATTTAGGATAGTAGTGTATCTGGCACATTAGTATGTTAATTAGATGGATACAACTGTTAACCAACTTAGGGTTCAAAGAATGAATAGTGATGAATGCTATTTCCTTTCTTGTCCTGCAAATTAAATATTTAAAGAATAATGATTACCATTCAAAGACCAAAGAAAGGATAAAAGAGTATATTTTTAAGAGTTTCTTCAGTTGAGGTCAGATGAGTCCAGGGCCCTCAGTTTTCTCTGCTTCATATTTTGGTCTTCCTTATTTTGTTGCATTTGTAATTTACAGCTGCCTAACAATTAGCTATGCCTCAGTTCTCATCCTCTTTTCTGTCCATCGGATGATTTCACCTGATGGATGCAGCAGTGCACATCAGGGATTCCCTGTTGAGTCATTCTCAATTGTTGCTCTTCAAAGGTAATCTGGTTAGTTGCTGTGCTGGTAACTTCTTTGCATTCCCTGCTGCTTCTCACCATTTCGGATTGGAGAGTCTGTATGACATAATGATTAGAAGCAGTGGCTTTGGAGTCGGGCTGGCCTGGGGTTAAATCTTGGCCAGCTTTGGATTTAAAATCTTAATCTTTCCATACCACATCTGTAAATTGGAATGTTAACAGAATGTACATGTAAAGCTGTAGTGTATGTTAATGAGATAATGAATGTAAAGCACTTAAGTACTTCATTGGGTGGTACTGCCTTTAAAAAAAACCTTCACCACATTAAGCCAGAAATAGCAGATAGGACTCTTTTTTTTTTTGCTATTTATTTATTTATTTATTTATTTAATTCTTTTTGCTTAATCCCTTCACCTTTTACACCCAGCCCAGCAAACTCCCAATAGGATTCTTCTTTAGTCAGTTAAGTCACTGTGGAGAATTGTTGGCAGGGAGTGTCCGTCTTCTCAGCTTTTCTTCATATCTTCTCCCTTCACTATCTCTCCAAACTGTCTCTGTAATTAAACATAGGTCCCTTCACAGAAAAGATTGAAAATCCTGCTATGCTTATGGTGTCAAGAAATTCTTGGGATAAGAGTTGCTTTTGCTTTCTTTCCTTTCCTAGTGTTCTTATGCATATCCATCCTTTCTCCTTTTTTGCTCCTCTCTAGTCGGTCAGATATTTATTATTGCCTTTTAAAGCACATTTTTAGAATAATTACTTTTAATATTACTTTTCATCAGGGTGGATAGAGGATTAACTCAACCACATGCAGTGGTTAGTTTCATTTTGAGTGCTTGCGTGTTGGATTTTATTTTATTTTATTTTTTAAAATATATTTTATTGGTTTTTTACAGAGAGGAAGGGAGAGGGATAGAGAGTTAGAAACATCGATGAGAGAGAAACATCGATCAGCTGCCTCCTACACACCTCCCACTGGGGATGTGCCCGCAACCAAGGTATATGCCCTTGACTGGAATCGAACCCGGGACCCTTGAGTCCACAGGCAGATGCCCTTTCCACTGAGCCAAACCGGTCAGGGCTTTATTTTATTTTTTAAAAAATATACTATTGATTTTAGAGAGGAAGGGGAAGGAAGTGATAGAAACATCAATGATCAGAGAGCATCATTGATCGGCTGCCTCTTGCACGCTCCACACTGGGGATTGAGCCCAAAACCAGGGCATGTGCCCCACCAGGAATCAAACTAATACCTCCTGAATAGGTCAACACTCAACCACTGGGCCATGCTAGCTGGGCTGTGTGCTGGATTTTAGATTTTTGCTAGATCTATTAAATTGAGAAAGTCAGAACTAAGAACTTTCTAGTGTCCTTTTCAGGGCCAACATTCTATCTTTTGATAAATTTTGGATTCTGGCACTTGTCTGATCCTTCAGTATTTTTAAAAAATACAATTTATTTCTGTAATTTAGAATGTTTTTTTCACCTCAACCTGTTTATTTCTGTGTACTCTGCTAAGAATGCTCTCATTGATATGGCTGTGGGTGACAAGTGATTGTATCAGCAGTTTGGGATGCACCTTCTATTCGTGACTATCAACGGTCAGGAGAGATGAGGATTTAGTAATAGGTAGATCACGACCTACTCATTCTTATTTATAGTACTAACTAGGGGCCCGGTGCACGAAATTCGTGCACGGGTAAATTGGGGTGAGGGTGCAGGTGGGGGAGGAGGAGGGCAAGTGGGGAGGTCTCTCAGCTGGACCTGGACTTCATCCAATTCAGGAGCACTCAGGAGAAGTGCTACTGATGGCTTGGACCCACTGCACCTGGTTCTCTGCTCTCTGCCAGGCCTGTCTGCTCCACACTACGAGGGTGCAGGTGGGGGAGGAGGAGGGCAAGTGGGGAGGTCCCTCAGCTGGACCTGGACTTCATCCAATTCAGGAGCACTCAGGAGAAGTGCTACTGATGGCTTGGACCCACTGCACCTGGTTCTCTGCTCTCTGCCAGGCCTGTCTGCTCCACACTACGGAGATGGGCAAGCAGGTGCTGCTGGGCGATGCCTGCGGGGTCCTTGATGGCTCCAGCCCCCTCATCCCCTCCTTGGCAGCCATGGCCC
>PVJC01046789.1:0-13191 GCA_004026665.1 Murina feae
CCTAACTGCCTCTGCCTTCCTGATCACCCCTTATTGCCTTCCCCTGCCAGCCTGATCTCACCCCCAACTGCCCTCCTCTGATCTTGCCCCCAGCTGCCCTCCCCTGCTGGCCTGATCTCGTCCCCAATGGCCCTTCCCTTCTGGCCTGATCTAACTGCCTCTGCCTGCTTGATCAGCCCTAACCTCCCTCCCCTGAAAGCCTTATCTTGCTCCCAGCTGGCCTGATCATTCCTAATTTCCTCTGCCTCAGCCCCCACTACCATGGCTTTGTCTAGAAGGAAGTCAGGCATCCGGAAGATGGCCAGTCAACCTGATCTAATTAGCATATTACTCTTTTATTAGTGTAGATAAATTATGTAAGATAGGATTGCTTAAATGGGAGGAAAAGCCTTTTTCAGCAGGAGGAGATGCTCTTGGCAGACAAACATATATAATGTTGCCCTTAAAACCCCTCCTCAACCTCCACCTTAGTTTCTGCCTTCCCAGTTAACTATATTAGGTTCTGATTGGTTGGTTTCTATGCCAGTCAGTGTCAGCAGCTCCGCCTCCTAGGCAGTCATTGGCTTCTCGCACTTCACCCAGATTTGGTTCTGATTGGTTGGTTTCTATGCCAGTCAGCATCAAAAGCTCCACCTCCTAGGCCTCCATTGGCTCCTCACAGTTAACCCAGATTTGGTTCTGATTGGTCAGTTTCTATGCCAGTTAGCATCTCCGGGCCTATCTCCAGGCCTGATCAGAGAGGTGGGGCTGATCAGTAGCCCCTGCGGAGACCTGCAGAGAAATAGATGCACAGCCACTGGGGAAGCCTGAGAGAAAGAGAGCCAACAGCTGATCAACGGCTGCCAGGGAGTCTGCGGATCAGACCCTGCCAATCTCTCTGGGCATCTCTCCAGGCCTGATCCGCAGCCTCCTTGGCAGTCATTACTGGGTCGCACTGACTGCAGGACTGACTTCTGGTTTTCTGGTGAGTCTTCGGTGGGTCATTACAGACCCTGAGTTTTCATATATTAGAATTGGACAATCACCTCTACAATATTATCTATAATTAAAAGTTCAAATTTCAAACTACTTGGTTTTAAAACAGCTAATAATTTTAAAGAACATATTTGAATATAAAAGATAATTTTCACTTGGATATTTTTGCAAATGTTTTTAAAGAAAAAATTTCTCTAATAGTTTTAGATTTTCTAAATTTATTTTGGACATATATTTTTACATTTATTTTCATTCAGTGCAAAACTATTTTTACTTCTCATTTAATGTATTTATTACTTAATACTATTTTGAATTTTATTTATAATTTTTCATATTAGGATTTTCTAATTTTCTTATTATAGGTTTCTAACATTATATTGAATTTTTATATTTATTATAATATTTACTAGAGGCCTAGTGCAAAAAAATTTGCGCACTTGGGGGTGTCCCTCAGCCCAGCCTGTGCCCTCTCTCAATCTGGGACCCCTCAGGGGATGTCCACATGCTGCTGGTGTGCCTGGCCAGCCTGGGTGAGGGGCTGATGGCTGTTTGCATGCTTGCAAAGCCCCCCAGTGGGGACCCTCACCCCCTGGGGGTGGGGCCAGCTTGGGTGAGGGGTTGAGGGCCATTTTCAGGCTGCCCACAGCCCCAATGGGGTTTGGGCCCCTACTGGGGTGACTGGTTGGAATTTTTTTATTTATTTAACTTCTATAATTGAAACTTTGTTGCCTTGGTCCCCTCCACCCTCTGCTTAAAGCCTGGGTTGCCCCGGGAAACCCAAGGTCCCAGCCCAGCAGGTATCTGAGATTTGTTTATCTTCTATAATTGAAACTTTGTAGCCTTGAGTAGAGCTCAGGGCCTGCAGGGTCTTGGCTTCCTCCATTGCTGGGGCAACTCCAGCTCTGTGGCTGCCACCATTTTAGTTGAGTTAATTTGCATAGCTTCTCCTGATTGGTTGGTGGGCGTGGCTTGTGGGTGTGATGGAGCAAAGGTTAATTTGCATATTACTCTTAGATTAGATAATTTTGTAATTTTGTAGTTATTAAGATGGAGTATGTATCAATTTTAATAATTTTAAGTGTACTTTGCAATAATTGGGTCAGTATTCTATTTATGTCAAGTAAAGCTTAATAATTGTGTAGCTAAAATATTCAATATTCTTATTAAAAAGTTACTGAGAAATTGTGGTTAAAACCTTCCACTATAATTGTGAATTTATTTATTTTTCTTTTCTGTTACATCTTGTTGCTTTCTATAATTTGAGAGTTTGAGGTTATTATGAGTGTGAGGTTATTATGAGTGTGAGGTTATTATGAGTGTGAGGAACTTATTCTTTTATCATTATAATATATCCTTTATCTAACCATATGTTAGTCTTTAAGTCTCTTCTATTTGATATGAATGAGAGACAACAGGAAAAGTTGCCTTTAGCATCAGTTTATGTTATGCAATAATAAAGTATGCAGGATTTATATTTTTAAAAAATGGTTACAGGTTTCCCTACAATGAGAAATATGAACTAGCCTCTCATCAAGGTCAGACAAATATTTGTGGTGAAATATTGTGTAAGGAATTGACAGCAGTATCTTGACATTTATAAACTCATGCAAGAGATTACAGTAAGTTAGGTTAAGGTAAGATAGCCACATAGGTTTACCCTGAGATAAACTGCTGTCCAAGAAAGATGAAATATCTCAAATGATCCTGGTAACTGATGAGAAAATGCTGAAGTATTTAGAATTTAGAGTATGTACCTTAAGATGATCTAATTTTAAAATTGTATTTAACATATCTATTTTTGTTTAAGTTTCAGGAAAGAAAAGTTTAATAGGTAATCGAAGGTTGAAATTCTGGTGTGATACTATCTATTTTTTTCCCCCTGGATAAGCATGTTTTGGGAGAAAGACACACACACACACACACGCACACACACACACACTATGTAAAGAGTGGGGCAAAATTAGGTTTATAGTTGTGAAAATAATACAATTAATAAATAATAATACAAGAATCATCCCTGTCTTTCACATATTCACAACTAATAAAATGTTCCCCTTTATCTCTAGTAATATATTAGACTTACAGTCTCTTCTATTTACAACTGTAAGTCTACTTTACCCCACCATGCATGTATATGTTTATATTTACATATATATAAAGAATGGTTTTAAAATCTCTCAAGCAATAATACCATTTATTAATATCAATTATAGTAACCACGTAATTCCTTTAGTCAACACAAAATTCTTATGAGCTGTCATTATCTGACTTTCAGATGAGGGATCAGAGTCCAGGGAATGTAAATAAACTGCTGAAGATCACACAGTTTATAAGAAACAGGGCCATTATCAAAGCAGAGATCTTTTGGAAGCTAAAATCCATGCTCCTTGCACTATTATGTGCTGTTAAGAAGTATCTGTTTTATGTCAAATTGGAAGCACTATGACCAAAAACTGTGAACAAAATAATAATCTTAAGACACTATAGTTCAACTTTAAGGAAGGTATAACTTGTTATAAAATACCGGGGCGATTCCAGGAAAGCATAACAGACTTTTTTGGCATGCAGCACTGAGGTCGTCCAGATGCTAAGTCAATTAGAAAAGGCCAGAGATCAAATATTGTGGACGTTGTTTCGTGAAAAACATAGATACAGAGTCTGTTTGTCATCATCTCTGCTCATTCCTAAAATAGTTGGGTGATTATAGATTGTATGCAGATATTGCAGTGCTTTGTAAAGTAGAGCAGCGTCTGTGAACCAGGAATGTGATGTGTATGAATGTATTCTAAGAAAACCTGGTCCATGAAAGGCTGACCTTCCTACAGATGAAATAGTGGTGATAAGTTACGATATAAAAAGACTCTTACTTAGAAAAAGTGAGTCTGTAGGATTCCTTTAAAGTCCAAGCTCTTTGTATGCTTTTCAAAAATAATTACATTTAAAATAGATTTACACAGGATTTCTCAGAAATATATGTGCTATCCAGAGTACTATGAGCCATGTACAAATGTACTTGAATAAATGTAATATTTAGAGAAGATTAAAGAACAAATAATTTAGAATAATAAAATTATATGCATCCAATGCAACCAAATATTTAGTTTATTTTAATAATTTACAGTGCAGAATTTATGGACAACCATTGACATGATCAAGATTCATAAACCCAAGTGCATATTCAGCAATCTAAAATTCAAGTTTCTGTTCATTCCAATGCAAAAAAACATCTCAGAGTTGGTTTATAAAGTAATGTGTCTACCACTGGTAAAGGACACATGTGTCAAAAGCATCAGCTTAAGGACATGCTCTGAACGGAATGAATTAAGGCAGTATTTTTATATCCGAATCTTATTTGCTTGAGGAGTTTGAATACAGAATGACTTCAGGGAAAAGGCAAGGATTTCTGCAAGCCCTCAGAACGAAGAATGTGATGATTCATACTCTATTATGAGTTGAAATACAACTAGGTGCATGTATTAACATATTATTAAGCACTCACAGATGGCTTAAATTTACAGAGTGCCTGGTGAATAAATCAGTTAATCACATTTGTATTCACCAGACAACAGCAACTGGATAAAGACAAGTAATAATATTGTAATAATAACAGCAATAGCAATAATCTAGAGATAACACTTACATTTAAGAAAATCTAATGCATTTTGAGAAAACTGAGAATGTTTCTCACCATTGAATCTGACTTAATCTCTAGCTATCCGAATACATAGGCATTTCTAACACAAATCCTTTATTGTATATTTCATGTATAACCCCTTCCTGAAAAAGAGCTTGTTGCTCTTTGCAGTGGGTGACTCCTTGCTAACTCAGTCTCAGCTCAAATGCCACCTGCACAGAGCAGTCTAAAGCAGCCTTTTCTCCCAACACTTCCAGGAACTTCATATCACATTAACGCATTTTATTACATGTAGCACTTACACAATCTGGAATTATGATGTTCGCTTTGGTCGCCCTCCTTCTGAATGGAAGCTTCATGAGAGAAAAACCCTTATATATACCCCCAGGCACTGAACCCAGCCTCCAGGAGAGCCTCTAACCTACAGTAGTTGTGCTCAGTACACATGTGTTGAGTGAACGAATAAATGAATAACTGAAGGGTTTGTAGTTGGCATCTTAATTGACTGACTCTACTTTCATATTTTGTTATTACATATTAAATACAATGATCAAACACTTTAGCAATGTTGATCGTTAGAATAGCCTTCAATCCATTTATTAATTTTAAACATGTTTTTGCCCTTGTGGAAGTTCCATTTTAAAGTGAAGACAATGTTCAGTAGGTGTCATGTAAGGAAAAGTTCAAGATACAAAGGGAGAGTGGAAAGGAAGAAATTAATTGGTTATGGGATGGATCTTTTTAAAACTCCAGAAAGAGCCCTAGCTGGTTTTGCTCAGTGGATAGAGCATCAGCCTGCAGACTGAAGGGTCCCAGATTCAGTTCTGGTCAAGGGTATGTACCTTGGTTGCAGTCTCCTCCCTGGCCCATGCCCTGGTCCGGGCTCATGCAGAAGGCAACCAATTGATGTGTTTCTCTCACATAAATGTTTCTCTGTCTTTCCCTCTCCCACTCTGTCTAAAAATCAATGGAAAAATATCCTCAGTGAGGATTTAAATAACTAAATAACTAAATAACTAAATAAAACCAGCACATACCATAGTCCTACAGGAAGTCAAGTTCCTGCCATCTACCTCTGTAAAACTACAACAACAACTAACAAACAAAACACACATACACACACAAAATAACTCAAGAAAGAAATGCTTTTTAAGCTAAGGCTAAGGTAACCATATAAGTTACTGTCAAAACTTGGAGACACTTGAGGATAAAATGTGGCAAGAATCATAATTAAATAATTTATTTGACTGCTCATTTTACTGGTGGAACTATAAACTAGTTCATTGAGATACTGGTGTTCTTTTTAATGCCTTTTTAATTAAAAGAGACAAAGAGAGACATGACCAGTTTGGTAGCCAAACTTCAGTATGACCTTCAATTATCCTCACCTCCTGGCATCCACACGCATGTGTGGTCCCAGCACACACTGAATCAAGGTTGATCTGCGTGATTAGAGAACGTGGTAGAAGTGACAGTGTGAGGTCTTTGAAATTGGATCATAAAAGGCATTGCCACTTCTTCCTTGCTTCTTGAATTGTTCACTCTAGAGGAAGCCAGGACAAGTAGGCTGACAATAACCAGAACCTACTTGCCAATCATGTGAGGCAGCCGCTTTGGAAAGGGATCCTTCAGGCCTCGTCAAATCCTCAGATGAACACAAATCTCTGGACACCTTGACTAGAATCATAAGAGATTCAGCCAAGTCATTTCCAACTTCTTGACCTATAAAAACTATAGATAATACATTGTTATGGTGTTAAACTATTCAGCGTGGTGGTAACTTGTTATGCAGAAATAGATAATTAATACAACAGTTAACACAATATTTGACTCTACACCGAATCCTTAATCCTGACCTAGAAGAAAAAAAAGCCATAAATTGGACTTGAGTCACTTGACAGATTATTATAACAACTATTCTTGTTTTTGTGAGGACAAATGTGTGTCTTCCTGGTTGTAAGATTTAGTTGATTAACTGCAGTTTTTAAAAGTTTGAACACTGAAAAATTTGAAATTTTCTTGGTTAAACACTTTTATTAGTTATTCAACTAATTTTGAACAAATGTAACCACAATTTAGAGGCCTGATTTAATTTTAAAAAGGCTTATTATCTTGTAGGACTTAAGTTGACTTCACAGTAGTTCTTCAGAGGTTAAAACATTTCTAAAATACAAATAATGCTGAGCAGCAAAGTGAGAAAGTATATATAGCTCTGCTCAAGCTTTTTCTAATTAATGCAACATCTGCTTCATCACAGTTTTTTATGTGGGCATATATAACAATATTGTAAAATATGACATATACAGGTTCCATTTTGATTAGTAGATATTGCTATCTGTTTGAAAATGTAATTATTACTTATATGAACACCATGGCAGCTAGAGGAATATTTCTGCCCCATAAATTCCTTAATTTAGTAAGAATATTGTTTTTTCGAAAGAACTGTGCTCTGTCACACATGTATTGCATTCATATAATTGTTACAAAAACAAATAATTTTCTGTTCAATTTTGAACTTAATCAAGTTTGCAATAACATTTACAATAATAGCAGATGTTTCACTTTCAGCAGAATGAACTTGGAAAGGTTTTTCTTTTATTTCATGAATTGCATGAAAAAAATTATTGAAATTCACTTATTTTCTATCTGAAGCATTTAATGACTGTGGTATTATCCTGGGCCCTTTAACTGTTTCTGATGGTCTTTTGATCATAAAGCCAATACATTAGCCACTACCATTCCGACTTCAAATATGTTCAAGAAAATGTGGAATCAAAATAAACATTATTAACTTAGAATAACAGGCAATTTGATTTAGATGAAAATACATGTTTCATGGATTGATACGCAAACACACCTTCTGTAGCTGCTTCTGTATCATCCATCATAGTGAATAGTAAATGTCAACAGACAATTCTTGCAAGTTACACATTCATCATCTACTATCTTGAGAAATAAAAATTTGGTATTTAATTTTTCATTAAACATGCAACCTCTTTTTAGCTCATTGCTACCAGAAAGATATACTGCAAACTTAAGAATGCATTATAAAGCAATAAAAATACTGTTGGTGTATTATTTGCAACCAATAAGAGGACAAAACTCTAGCAAGAGCTCTCAGATTCTTCCATGTAAGCACTGCAACAGTATTGTTTGGCCTCTATTTTCTGCATGTTTTTGTCTACACAAGCTGGCATAACAAAAGAACATAGACTGGGTGGCTTAAACAATAGAAATTTATTTCTCACAGTTCTAGAGGCTGGGAGTCTGAGAACAGAGTGCCAGCATGATTGGGTTGTGGTGAGAGCATTCTTCTAGTTTACAGACAGTTCTTCTAGTTCTCATTGTGTCCTCACAACGAGAGAGAGAGAGCGAGAGAGAGAGAGAGAGAGATATCTTCATATAAGGACATAGTCCTATTGGATTAGGGCCTCACTCTCAGGACCTCATTTAAACTTAATTACCTCTTAAAGACCCTATCTCCACATAAGGTCACTTTGGGGCTCAGGGCTTCAACATGACTTTTGGGAGGACAAATTTCAATATGTTGCATTCCATTCCTGGCCTTCCCCAATTCATTTCCTTATTGCATGCAATATACATCTATTCTATCGCAGTAGCCCCAACAGTTTTAACTCAGTCCAGCATCAGCTATAATAAAGTCTAAAGTCCTAAGTCTCGTCTAAATATCATCTAAATTAGATGTAGATAAGGTATGATTCATCTTGATACATAATTCCTCTCCAGCTGTAAACCTGTGAAAACAGACAAACTATGTGCTTTAAAATACAATAGTGGGACAGGCATAGGACAAACATTCTTATTCCAAAAGGGAGAAATCAGAAGGAAAGAGTGAGGGGTCCCAAGTAAGTCCAAGACCTAGAAAGGCAAATTTCATTAGAACTTAAGGCTCAAAAATAATCCTCTCTGGTTTGAGCCCTGGCCAGGTAGCTCAGTTGGTTACAGCATCATCCCAATATGCCAAGGTTGAGTTTCAATCCCTGTAAGTGCACATAGAAGAATCAATCAATGAATGCATAAATAAGTAGAATAACAAATCAGTGGCTCTCATTCTCTCTCTCTCTCTCTCTCTCTCTCTCTCTCTCTCTCTCTCTCTCTCCCTCTCTCTCTCTCTCTCTCTCTCTCTCTCTCTTTCCTCTTCCTGTTTCTTTCTAAACTCAATCAATTAAAATTTTAAAAAATCTCCTCTGGTTTAATATTGTGTTTTCCAGGCCCACTGGTTGGCAACATCACCTCCATAGCTCTGAGAGGTGGCTCCACACACTCAGCTCTGCCCTTTGAAACCTTTGGCCTATGATGGAGCAGCAGCCCTGATGATCTCTAATGTGCCATCAGGATCATTCTTCCTTTCTTTGAAAAATAGCACACATTTGCAGGGGAGTATTTCTATGGTCCATTCCTGTACAACAGCCTTCCTTCATTCCATCCCACTTTCTGTGTCAGCTTTAGGAGCTGGAAGTAAATTTACTGACATAATCCCATCTCTATTTCTGGCTTCTCTTGAGATGGTTGATTAAGTCCATGAGTTACATCCATGATCTCTTCATCAAGTGGTTGCTTAGCCACACCTTTACTGTTCACTTCAAAACAAGGTTTGTCTGTGTTTATTATTATTTTCAATAACATGTTCCTCATGCCTCTCTGAGATCTCATCAGAAAAGCCCTTAACATTCATATTACTAGCATGAACCTCAAAACTTTTCTGGGCTCTAACAATTATCCCATTCCAAAATTGCTTCAACATGTTTAGATATTTGTGACAGAAGCACCTCATTTCTTGATACCAAAATTTATATTAGTTAGGGTTCTTCAGAGAAACAAAACCAAAAAGATGAATGGATAGCTGATAGATAGATAGATAGATAGATAGATAGATAGATAGATAGATAGATAGATAGATAACAGATAGATCTAGAACTAGATAAATTAGAAAGACAGTGATGATGGGACCCAAGCAATTCCAAAACCTAGACAGAAAAATTTTTTCAATAAGGCTTAAGATATATCAATTAATGAAAAAGTCATATTCTAAGAAATGTGTTATTAGGAGACTCCATTGTTTTGTGAACATCTTAGAGTACACTTACATAAACCTAAATGGTATAGCCTATTACACACGTAGGCTATATGGTATATCTTATTGCTCCTAGGCCACAAACCAATGTAACATGTTACTGTGCTGAATATTACAGTAATCTAATGCACTGTGCTATGATGTTATGATGACTAAGATATCACTAGGCAATAGGAATATTTTAGTTCTATTATAATCTTATAGGACCATCATCATATATGTGGCCTATTGTTGACTGAAATGTCTATTAGGTACATGAACATTTTTATTTATATACTTATCGTCTATCTATCTATCTATCTATCTATCTATCTATCTATCTATCTATCTATCATCTATCTATCTACATCTACCTATCTATTTATCTATCACCCAAAGAGAGAGAGAGAGATTAAAACAATATGGCTCACATGATTATAGAAGCTGAGAAGTTTCAAGATCTGGAGTTCGTAAGGTGGAGAGCCTGGACAGACGGTGATGTAGCCACAGTTCAAAATCCAAAGGCCTCAGAAACTGGAAAATCAATGGTATCATTTCCAAGCTGACAGTGTCAAAGATGCAAGAAGAGCCAATGTTTTTTTAATCTGAGTTCCAAGACCGATGCCCTAACTCAAGCAGTAAGACAGAAGGAATTCCTTTCACTCAGCCTTTTTCTTCTATTTAGGCCTGCAATTGATAAGATGAGGCCCATGCACATTGGGGTGAATAATGCTTTGTTCAGTCTACTGATTTAATTATTAATCTCGTCCAGAAATACCCTTGCAGACTCATCCAGAATACTATTTGAACAAATGTTTGGACACCCCTTGGCTCAGGAAAATTGATATTTTAAATTAACCATTATATTGCATGTGTTTCATATTCACCCAGTCTATAATTTTTCATGACCCCAGTTCTTTGTGACCTGAAAGCATCATTCATACACAAGACTTAACAAGAGTCTAAGCTGAAGTAACAAGTATTTCAGAACCTAGTACTTGAACACTGATACTTAATTGTCAGTTCCTCATATGAAATTATTCTCTTATCACAAAAATTTTATACTCGGTGTTCTTTCTACCTGAAAGATATCATCTCCTACACTTTATTTGTATTATTTTAAAGCCATATAGCAAGCACATATAACAAACAAATGGAAAAGAAGAGACCATCATATTATGGAATATCTGGTGGATTATGTTGAAGGTTTTGGAATTCTTAAGGACACTGAGACTTCAATGAAAGATTTTAAGAACAGGAGTGACATAATCAGAATGACATTTTATTTTTTAAAATATATTTTATTGATTTTTTACAGAGAGGAAGGGAGAGGGATACAGAGTTAGAAACATCAATTAGAGAGAAACATCAATTAGCTGCTTCCTGCACACCCCCTACTGGGGATGCGCCTGCAACCAAGGTAAATGCCCTTGACCAGAATTGAACCTGGGACCTTTTAGTCTGTAGGCCGACGCTTTAATCCACTGAGCCAAACCGGTTAGGGCCAGATTGACATTTTAAAGTTTAATGTACTAGTAATGTAAAGAATGAATTGGAAGGAGATAAAAGCTGATATGGCAGAAACATAAGGAAGCTCTGTTTGTCCAAGTAGGAGAGTACATTAGATTTTTACTGATGTGACAAAAATGGGGAAGGAGAGAAGTGGACTGGAAAGATATTTATAAGGTAGACAGGTAGACAGTGGAAGTTATTGAATCTTCAAGAGAGAAGTATAGGCTATTTACTGATAAATTTGGATAGAGAAGAAGGTGTTAGTTAATGAGCAGACAGCATGGAAAGAGAAAAATTAGAAGACCATAGTGTTCTAGAAAACAAAACATGTGAGGATTTCAAGAAGGGAAGGCTCAAGTGAGAAGATAACTGCTAGAAGTAAAGCAAGTTGGGAGCAGAGAGTGACATGAGTAGCCATTAGTCATACTAATGAGATAATTTTTTTCATAGTGTGATGGGAACAAAGTCACATTGGAGTAGGTGGAGGATGGAAAGGAAGATGAAACCAATAAATGTAGAAAATATTTTTAATTTTGGCTGTTAAGGCTATCAGAGAGAGCACAATAACTGGAGAAAGATAGGATATAAATATTATTTTGAATTAAAATTTACACATAGAGTTTGAGCTTTCCCACCACTCTCTCCCAAATTATATATGACTAGGGGCCCGGTGCACAAAAATTTGTGCACTCGGGGTGGAGGGAGTCCCTCAGCCCGGCCTGTGCCCTCTGACAGTCTGGGACCCCTCAGTGGATGTCCTATGATGGCCCCAGTCTGCCAGGCGCCTTTGTGTGTGTGTGTGTGTGTGTGTGTGTGTGTGTGTGGCCATTGGGGACCTGCCCCCAGCTGCATCTGAGGCTCGGAGCAGTCCTCCTGTGTGTATCTACCTGCTGGGGGCCTGCCCCCAGGCACACCATGGAGGCTTGGAGCAGGCATCCCCTCTATGTTGATCTCTCAGACTCTTGCCCTCCCCTGCATGTTGTTCTCTTTTTTGAGCTGTGACCAGGGCTGGGTGCGGCCTGCCTCCCAAGCTTGCCTACTGCCCATCTTCCTCCAGCCACCAGAAAGCAGGGAAAATCCTGCCTTGTGGTCAGGCCAGCCTTTTCCTGCTCCCTGATCCCCGGAAGGGACCTGGGAAGCCGCCAGGCAGGCCACCAACTCTTTCCCACTCATCCGTCCCCTGCTGCCTTCCTTTCCCACTTCCTGGTGCCGCCAAGGGGTCTGGGAGCTGCCAAGCAGGACCCCGGCCCCTGCAGCCTTGCTTTCCCGCTCCATGATGCCCCGCAAAGGGCCTGGGCAGCCACCAAGCAGGCCGAGACCACCCCCGCCGCCTCTTACCCGCTTCCCAGTGTCCTCCAACCCTGCCGCCTCTTTCCCATGCACCGGTCCTGGGTCCTGCGCTGTCCTGCTCTACAGCCGCTCTGTGCACTCGGGAGGTCCCTCAGCCTGGCCTATGCCCTCTCGCAGTCTGGGACCCCTCGGGGGATGTCCACCTGCTGGCGTGCCTGACCAGCCTGGGTGAGGGGCTTTAAGGCTGCCCACAGCTCCCATTGACCCAACGTCCCAGCAAGGCTTGCTGGACGCAGGTTTCTGGAGTTTTTTCTCCTATAATTGATACTGTTCCTTGAAGGCCTGGGGTTATCTTCTATAATTGATACACTGTTCCTTTAAGGCGGCCTTCTAACTAACTGAAGCCTCCTCTTTGCTTCACCTCGCAGCGTCTATAATGAAACAATTGATACTTTTACTGGTTAGGCCGGAGCTGCTCTTTCCTTCAGCTCCGGAGGATTCTATGATTGTTACATTGTTTCAAATGTTTCAAAGCTGTGTTTTGCTAGAGGCAGTTTAATCGGAGCTGAGCTGAGTGGGCGCAGCTTCACTTTCGCTCCTGCCGCAATGGAAAGGGCTGTTTACTCAGGTCCGTGAGTGGCGGCCGCCATGTTGGCTGGGCTAATTTGCATACAGCCGCTCTGATTGGCTGGTGGGCGTGGCTTAC
>PVJC01046790.1:0-13189 GCA_004026665.1 Murina feae
GAATCAGAGGCATAGAAAGGGAGTGGACTCACAATTTTCAGGGGTAAAGGGTGTTGGGGGTGCGGGAAGAGAATGGACAATGATCGTACACCTATGGATGCGGACAGTGGGGCGGGGGACAGAGGGTGGGGTGGGAAATGGGAGGAGGGGAGCTATGGGGGGGAAAAAGAGGAACAACTGTAATAATCTGAACAATAAAAATAAATTTAAATTGGAAAAAAAAATTTCAAGGAATCTGAAACTTCAAACCTCTTACCTAGAAAATATTTTGAAGCTACCCTTTACTCACATTTTTGTACTTTATCGTCTTTTGTTATCTGCGAAGGTTATAAATAAGACTCCTCCAACAGTGCTTTGGTTATTCTAGAAACATCCTGCCTTAAAATGAAGGGTATCCACAATCTTACATCCAATTTTTAATCTCGCAGTAAAAGGTGAAGGCAATAACCATGGGAGAAAGAGGACATCTATCACTTTAGTAACTATATTCGTTGTGGATATGACATTCTTATTCTCATCTACAAAATGTAGAGACGCAAAAACATAATCACTGCTTTTAGACCCTATAGACTGGCCAGAGGAAATGGACCTCTTCCACTACCTCGCATCCTTACAGACTCACTCTGCTTTGCACTTCTAGTGTCTTTCCATCTCTCTGCATGGAAAGTTCCTTCTAGTTTTCTGCCCAACACCCCACGTCTTTATTCAATAGTTACTGAATGTCAGGTGTTGTGGTGGGTTCCAGGTGTAATAAGAGGTTTTAATTGAATTTGCATCACTTTCCTATTTTAAAAAATTAACTTAATAAATAGTACATAGTACTTCAAAGATATCTACATTTTTAACAGGTGAGCTGGCAATATAACTTATTTGGTTAATTTTTAAAAAATATATATTTTATTTATTTTTTTACAGAGAGGAAGGGACAGGGATAGAGTTAGAAACATTGATGAGAGAGAAACATTGATCAGCTGCCTCCTGCATACCCCCTACTGGGGATGTGCCCGCAACCATGCCCTTGACCGGAATCAAACTTGGGACCCTTGAGTCTGCCAGACTGATGCTCTATCCACTGAGCCAAACCAGTCAGGGCTTGGTTAATTTTTTTAAATATATATTTTTATTCTTATCAGAGAGGAAGGGAGAGGGAGAAATAGAAACATTAATGATGAGCGAGAATCACTGATCTGCTGCCTGCTGCACACCTCCTACTGGGGATTGAGCTGGCAACATGGGCCTGGGCCCTGACTAGGAATCAAACCATGACCTCCCGTTTCATAGGTTGATGCTTAACCACTGAGCAACACCAGCCGGGCTTGGCTATTTCTTAATGGGCTAAATTTCTTGAAATATTCCATATTTCATAGAAAAAAAAAAGTTATTTGCTATGGCATAGCAATGATTTGGCCAGTCTACTTTTTATATGCAGGTATATACAGTGTATCTTTCCCCTCATTTTATGGGAAATGAACTAATGCTAAGATATACATATACATATATACATATAAACATATACATATATACATATACATATAAAATTGATTTTTTACAGAGAGGAAAGGAGAGCGATAGAGTTAGAAACATCGATGAGAGAGAAACATCAATCAGCTGCCTCCTGGACAGCCCCTACTGGGGATGTGCCCGCAACCAAGGTACATGCCCTTGACCAGAATCGAACCTGGGACCCTTGAGTCCGCAGGCCAACACTCTATCCATTGAGCCAAGCCGGTTAGGGTTAAGATATATTTTTATTGAAAAGCAATATAAAATAGTTTTAGAAATAAGAAGGTAATGTTTTACATTATTTCTTCTATTATGCATTTTTTATATTTTGTGTCAGAATTTACTTCCCATAACTATTCTTTCTTTAGAACATTTTATATTGGATTGTGACATTATTAAATATTGGTTAGTGTTTAATTTAGATGAGTTTAGTAAACTGCTAATCTGAGAACAATGGTCTTCCCCTTGTTTTTTAGACCTTTTTTCTGAACATGCTTATTTATGTACATTGTGGAAATCTGATCCTGTTCTTCTCTTCCAATCAGCCAACAGTTCTTTTTGTACCTCTTCTGGAAGTTCATAGAAAACTTTAGGATCAACATCAGAAGGAAAAGTAATTTTCTCAGCAGTAGAATTTTGCTCTCTATTTTCTGCAAGTCCTTCGCGATGAGACGCCGCGGCTATCGGTTGCTTATGGCTATCTGTAGTGCGGTTTTTGGAGAAAAGTTGCTCACTTTGCAAATTTGGAAATGAATGAAAAACAGATACAGTTGGGTTTGTATTTGAAAGGTGGAATCCTTGAGACTTTTTAGGTCCTTGACTCATTCGGTCATCTTTTAAGCTACTGTCTAAATAATGTGAATAATCCTTTTGGCTGGATAGGTAAGAGGAACTGTTATTTAAGCCCGAGGTTCCTGGTTCACAGGGAGATGATGAGGATATCTGTTTGCTATTAGATAAATTACCTCTAGGATTTAATGGACTATCCTGCATTTGTTTTGTAGAAAAGAAAGATAATATTCCTCTGGAGGCCGGTAATGGACAACTCAAACTTCCTTTCCCTTGAACTTTTTCTCTAGATTTTCCAGACAGGATTTCTTCTTGAATATCTACTGGAAGCTGTTTAAAGACTTCTTGGTCAATACCCTCAGGAAGTGAGCAGAGTGGGAAATCATCACTGTTTCGATCTTTAGAAAAGCTTATAGTATTTAGTGGAGACACCCCAGTTCTTGGACTTTCAATTCTTCCAGTTGGTAGAAAATCCAAATTTGTTTTTTTGTCTTTGGAAAAATCCTCCATTTGAGTATCTTTCATTTTCTGGAACACAAGGATAGCACAATAATTTAGATATCTCTTTAAATATTCATGCTGCTGAAGTGTGAATGTACCTTATTATCTGACCCTGTTTCTACCCTACTCAGTAACTTCCACCCTTAGGGTCAGCTCCCAACAACTAGAGATGACTAATCCACCGCAATTAGTCACACTATTGTGTGCATCTTTACTCACTATTCCAGGAAGAGGTTTACTTCACAGATAGCACTGAGCCAGAAGGCAGGCATGCATTTAGGGACCTGGAAGGGATCTTAACAATTGTGAATTCAAACTTCCAGTTTTGTGAATAAAAGATGATGGCCTAAAAAAGTAAATGATTCTCCAAGAGATAGCTAAGTATTTAAATATATATGTACAAATATATATTTATAAATATTTATATGTATGCATAGAGCATCAAGGACTAGTTTTCTAAAAATTCCCATTCTTAACTTAATGGAAAGGAAAAATATATACTTCCATGGTAAAAATCCAACATCATTAAGATATAACACTTTTCAAAAAATTAAATTTATTGGGGTGACATTGGTTAATAAGATTATATAGGTTTCAAGTGTACAGCTGTATAATACATGATTTGTATTTTGTATTGTGTACCCGCCACCCAAAGTCAAATCTTCTTCCTTCACCATTTATTTGACCCCCTTAACACTTTACTAGCTCTTTTATATATTCATGAAATGAACATTTAAAAACACCTTCAATTCTAATTTGCATAGCTTTTTACGTAAAATTTTTCACTTAACATTTTAAGCACCATAAAAATTTAAGCACAGTCAAATATAATTCAGGAAACATCAACACAGTAACTTCAAAATGAAAGAAGAAGAGATTTGGGCCATTGCCAGATACACACAAGGTGATTTCACTTATATTTGCCTCCCTAATACCACTGTAAACTAATTCTCATTTTACAGATTACAAAGCAAAAAGTCAACACCTTCTAAAATTTCAGTTAATAGACAGAATAAAATTGGTCAGAGAAAAATAGTAATTTGAAAAGGGCACTAATTCATTATTTCTGTAACACGATTCTATTCTCATTTTAAACTTATATGTAAATAAAACATTACTAAAATTATACTGACTAATAAATAAAGAAAATAATAAAAACACTTTAAATTAAGAGTTAATTGCAGACATGGACAATTAAAGGACGATTATTTTTTAAAGAAGCCAACATTTAGTAAATAGAGGTTTGCTAAAGGGCCATACACAGGGCTTTTAGTCATTTGCCTCTTATTTCTACAGTTACAAAATTAGCAGTCATATTCTATCAATATTGCTATCAGAATTCAATTTAGTGTCAAAACCAAGAAAACTTAAATGCTTTAACAAAACACTGAGGGGGTGCTGGTAACTTATGTATAAATTAACAGACAAAATAATTTGATTTCTAGTAACTAAAAATATTTTCATATGTATGAGCTAATCATCATATTCCTGTATATGGTTATAAGATGTTTCAATACTTCCAAAACAGGGAATCTCTATAATGGTTTTCTTTTTTACCCAGTGATGCTTATGTTTTCTTCTTGATCACAGTACAGAATACTTATGAGTAGCAACTGTAATATGATAGGTATTATATATACATGTAAATCACTCAAAAAAAAATAACCCCAAAGAAACTCTAAATTATATCCATTAAACACAAACTGAGACCTGTAATTTAATTATGCAAATCCAATGACAGTGTACTTACAAAACTCCGCTTGCCAGAGCATGAAGTTGTTGATAATGATGGTTTTAAATAATAATCAAGAGTCCCTTTCTTAGTAGTATTTAGTGATTTAAGGTTGCAGAAGCACACACTTAAAAGGGTAAGATGAAATGGCATCTTCACATTCACCATGCTTCGAAAAAGTTTCATAAGTATGTCAACCATTGGCGTCATCACATCATAACTTCCTAAATAAAATGTTTAAGAAGACAGTATCTAAACACATTATATAATAATTAACATTAGGAGTTTAATATAATTTAAATTAAAATCCTAAACAGAGATCATTGGGACATTTTGACAGTATATATGGAAACTAGGACATCTCAACATTACTATAAATGCCAAATGAATACAAGTTGCCAAAAGAGTTGAAATATGGAAGAAGGTAGTAATGATATCAGAAAATATCCCCCTGTTATGCTCTCACATCAATGTTTCTCTCTTCTCCCTTCATCTCCCTCAGAAATCAATAAAAAAAACACACCACAAAACACCTAAAGCAAGAAGAAAGAAGAAAGCAACAAAGTTGAAATAAATAAAATAGAATAAAAACAGAAAACAATGACAACAAAAGCTGGGTTTTAAAAAGGATCAAAATCGACAAACCTTTGCTAGAATTACAAAGGAAAGAAGACAACCCATAGATTACCCAAATCAGAGATTAAAGAGGAATCTCACTACAGACTTCACAACAATTAAAGGAATTATAAGGGGATATTAACAATTTCATGACAACAAATTAGACAACGAGGATGAAATGCATATATATCTAAAAGATAAAATTACTAAAACAGACTCAAAATATTTAGAAAATCTGGATAAACAGTTAACTAATCAAATTTCTACTTTAAGATCTTTCCACAAACAAAAGCACAGGACCATGAATACCCAAAACAATTAAGAAATAATTAAAGCTGGAGAACTTACACTACCTAATTTCAAGAAAGAATGAAGATAGGGTAGAATTGGTAAAAGGATAAACATATAGATCAACAGAATAAGAACATCAAGAAATACATTTCTACAAAATGTTTAGTTTTTTGCATAGGTGGAATGACCAGGGAAAGAATAGTCTTTTCAACAAATTCTGCTGGAACAAATGGATACCTACATGCAAAAGAATGAACTAAGACCCTTACCTTATACCACAAATGAACTAAGACCCTTACCTTATACCACAACTAAGTTTAAAGCTCAAAACTTTAAAATTTCTAAAAGGAAACATAGAAAGAAATATCTGTGACCTTCGATTTAGGCAAGTAACTTTAAGATATAGCACTAAAAGCACTATTCATAAAAGAAAACACACAGTGAAATACCACTACACAGCCTAAGTATGACTACCATAAAAGAAACTGATAATGCTAAAGGTCAGTGAGAATCTGAAAAAAGCTGGAATGCTCATACACTGTTGATGAGAATGTAAACTGTTATACCTACTTTGGAAAAAATTTAGCAGTGTCTTAGAGTTCAACTTACCATAAACCCCAGCAGGTTAAACAAAAGTATATATCCACCCAATGACTTGCCAACATCATTTTTCATAATAACCAAAAAAATTAGGAACAACCTAAGTGCTCAAAAAGAAGTTATCTCATGCCATAAACTACAATAGTCTTGCTTTTTCTGAACTCGGGAAGCATTCTTAACTGAGTCTTTACTTTTATAATCTATTAAACAACAACAAAGTTTTCTAGTGAAAATTTCTGATAAAGAGTTTTAATAGCTCACTAACCCCCTGTGAAAATCCTCTATCTATGGATATTTCTAATTCAAAATTTGCTCTTTTAAGATTCTAATTAAATTAAATTATTAGGAAATTAACCCATACCTGTCCCTAACTTCTGAATTATGTGGGATGGAATAGAGCACTGACGACTCTCACGGCTACCGTGCCTCCCAGATGAATACCGACGGATTATTAATCTTATTGTATGTGGCTTCCTTCCATCTTGGCATACTCTAAAAATAAAGAGAAAGGGGAAATAGCAATTTGAAAAATATTACCTAAAGATTTAAAAAATTTGTCAAATTAATTTATATAAAGATGACAGATTTAGTAACTAAAACAATTATACAGTTGATAAGTAGGCAGTAAGCAATAAAAATCCTTGACTAGCCCAAAGTCTACACACTAATGCTCTGAAATTTTAAGTGTAAGGCTTTCAAACCTCACTCAGAATTGAGTGCTATCAGAAAAAGAACAGAAATAAGGCATAATTATAACAAACAATTTTATAATCAAATCCAAGTTATAACCAAAAGCAAAATATTAAAATTAGCAGGAAATCAAAGAAACAGAGAATCATTCACTGACAGAAACAAATATATGAAAAGTGACAGATTTTTACACATATTTGAAAAATATAGGATCACAAAAAGAAAAAAAAAAGAGATTATTCTTGTCAAAGAGCGCTCCCCAAATAGATCCAAGAGAGCCAATAATAATGTCACCACTATGTTCTGTATCAATCATATATTATACTTAGGAAGTACATGTTCATGCATCCTACAGAGCATTCCATCCAGCCCTGGCCAGGTAGCTCACTTGGTTCCATCATCCTCCTGATACAGCAGGTTTAAGGTTTAATGCCCCATCAGGGCACATACAAGAATCAACCACTGAATACATAAATAACTGGAACAAATCAATGTTTCTCTTTCTCCCCCCTCTTTCTAAAATCAATAAATACAAATTTTTTAAAAAAATTAGTGTTCCATACAAATGGTCTTGGTTTTGGATGGAACACTAAAACAAAGGTTTTAATGATATAGATAGAAAATCACTTACAGAATAGAAAATCTAATTAGAGAAAATACATGTCATTAAAGAGTAACATTTTCCTTTTTATCTGTATGGCAATGAATTAAAAATCAAGTACAAAATCCAAATATTTTACACTGTTAAATATACTCAAATTAAATATTTTGAATTAGAAAATTTAGATTTCTATAATAAATAATTTTTCTTATTTATCACAATATCAATTGCTGCTTTACTAAAATAATAAATTATCTTAAACAGTTTCTGTAAACATATTACTAATTTAAATATTTTCCAGCTAAACTTGTTCTAATAAGTCAATATGTAATTGAAAGACAGTGATTTGATTCCTATAACTAATTAAGACATACTATAAAAAGTTATATTCTAAGCAATCTTGAACTATTGCCTAGAAATTGGATTAAAAATTAGATGATTTTATACCTGTTACATATCTACATATACTCAAGAAGGAAAATATATTCACACACGATTATTTTTTGCCAGTCACTTAAAAGGTATTACACCTCAGTCACTGAAATAAGGGGCCATGGTAGAGAAGAGAGAGTGGCAAGCAGAGATAAGGATAAATGGTTAATAGTTGGTATCACACAGGCTTACAGCACCTAGACTCATTTCTGGGTTGATTCTTCAAATAAGAGAACCTATAAAAGTTGTAATTCTTGTGGTTTTTCTATGTGCGGAACTATTTCCAATGGTAGACTTTTCATAGTAGTCTTATAGTTAGTTGAAGCAAAGCAGATGACCCACTTTCACAAGCATATTCACGGGTCCAGCGTGAGTCATATCACTGGAGCTGGGTCATCAGCAGGCCCACTTGCATGCAGCAAATGGTGAGCTGCATAGCTTTCTCACGACGTGAGAACCACACTGCATGTGACAGCAAAGTTGTAGGAAATTTCACTTCATCAGTTTCTGCTAGTCAGTTTTCTCTAGTCAGTCAGTCATCCAGGCGTCATTACAGAAGCATACCTACCTACCCAAAACTGTTAGACCTGTGACATGCCATTTTGAGAAATCAAAGACATGAGGGGAACAGAGACAATACTCTTCTACAGAGTACTGGAATAGATATCTGATGGCAAAGGAGCATGTCAGATAGGTGCATGTCTTGTTCTGCTTATGCTAGGCAACTTGTATACTCATAGTCCCAGTGGACACTCTTCATGCACTTAGACCAGAAGCCTGCACACACTCACATTCACTCTCACTGCTCACACACAGCCCGTTAGCTATGCTTTTGTCTGATCCATTTTCTTTCACACAGAGTAAGGCTAAGGAGACATAAGGGTTCTTGTGTTTTATTGTTGTTGCTCTTAATAACTACCTATCCTCACCCATTACAAATTGAGAGGTGCAGGAATTCTAGAAAAATAGATAAAACCCCTTTAGGTAACTACCAGCAGCTTAAGATCCACAATATAACCACAATGTTACTAAAAACCAATGGAACTAGATGGATTAAATTCAGTTAAGAGCATCTGTTACTACCTTTGCAATAGCTTATAATGTAGAGAAATTCAGTGATAAATGATGTATTGTTATACTGATTAGTTTCCAGTTAATATGTAAATTCCAAGATACAACATCAAGTATTCTTTCCAGTACAGAATATATAGGATATGGCAAAATGGAAAATCACCTGTTCAAAAGACTAGCAAGTAATTCTTGGATCTTACTTTTAGCTTCAACTTCTGATGAACATTTTTTAAGTGACTCTTCTTCACTAAGGGACTACCAAAAAAGCACAAATAAGGATTACTGTACACCAAATAAGCATATACAATTACCAGTGTACATGTCAGGTAAATCAACAGAGCCTTGACTAACTTACCTCTTGTGCTTAGTTTGAGTCATTTAGTTCACTTTCATATTAACTTGTTTTTGTCTGCAAGTTATCATACTCCACTAGAAAGTGCACTGGAAGTCAAGAAAATTTTAAAGCTCTAGTAGCAACTCCAAGCTTTACTGTATGATTACACTGAGATTCTACTTTCCTAACCTTGAATTTAACCTTGGGCAAGTTATTTAACTTTTCTAACCTACAGTATCCTCATCTTAAAACAAAAAAAAAACACAAAAAACTAAGGAGGGAGAAAAAGAGAGGAAAAGGTTATAAACAAACAATAGAACTACCTACCTTGAAGGTTTGTGGAAATTAAATGGGCTAATGTACATAAAGTACTTAGTAAATGCCTGTCACATAAAAGATAATCAATCAATATGAACTAGGCAGTTAAACTTTTCTCCACCTCCTAAATCATTAGACTTCTCTAAAACCAAGACTTTAAAAAAATTAAAATATTTTGCCTCATATATGTAATACTAGGGGCCCAGTGCATGGGTTTGTGCACCAGTGGGGTCCCTCAGCCTCGCCTGCACCCTCTCACAATCAGGGATTCCTCAAGGTATGTCTGACTGCCAGTTTTGGCCCAATCCCTACAGGCTGAAACCGACAACCCAACGTCCCAAGGGATGCAGTAGTGCACAAAGCGGCAGGCAGCAGCTGAGGAGCCCGATGAGCCTCCGCTCATCCCAGCCCCACTGCACCTGCACCTGTTGCTTGGTAGCAAGGAGGCGGGAGAGCTCGCATTGCCTCAACTGTGCTTGCCAGCCATGAGCCCTGGCACCTGGTGATCAGCTGAGCGAGCTCCCGCTGTGGGAGAACACTGACCAACAGGGGGCAGCTCCTGTGTTGAGCGTATGCCCTCTGGTGGTCAGTGTGCAACATAATGACTGGTCGACCAGGCGTTTGGTCACTCAGGTTTTATATACATAGATAGGCTATTGGCTAACTTGAGATTGAAATACTAATTCTTAGATTCAATTTAAGAATATTTATTAATAGATTATAATAAATTAACTTCCTCACAGGAAAGGGATCATGTACTAAACTAACAAGCAAACTAGATTAGTAAAAACAATAATAAACTAGAAATCTTTCTTAAATAACGTGATAACCAGTAAGTACTCAAGTAAAAGGTGATTATGCACCTGAGGTGGTCCTGAGGGTGTTACAGGAGAGTTATCTTCTCCAAAACTGAGCTTCTGGATACGCTGAGCAATGGAAATTCCTAATTCCTTTTCTAATATTTTGGATGAAAAGGTCTGAAGGTCATGCACACTACTGATACCCAGTGCTTTCAGGCGTTTGGCAGTTTTATAGCCAATACCTAAACAAAAAGAAATGCATATGGTGTTACAATAGCTTTTCTCCTTAAAATAAAGCTAATTAAAATATTATCATTCTTATAGCAATATCTTTAAATTCCATAATAAATATTTTGCTAAGATCAAAGTTCATTAAAAATTAGATTGTTCTTCTTCTCCTGAGGGCCTGTGAGTTATATGAACCACTTTGAAAACCTAACAGCCCTAATATCTAAACTAATAAAAGCAAAATAGTAAAATTAACCGTTTCTTCGGGATGGGTAAGCCATGCCCACCAGCCAATCAGAGCAGCTGTATGCAAATTAGCCCAGCCAAGATGGTGGCAGCGGACACCCGGAGGCTTGCCGGGTGTTCGCTGCCGCCATCTGTTGCCTTCCTGCAGGCCACACAGGTGGGGGGACCGGAGGAGCAACCGCCCGCAGCCCCACACCTCCAGGCAGAAAGCAGCCTGGAAGTAGGTCCGTGATCACGGGGGCACCGGCACACACGCCTCCGTGAGTGCCCGTGCCCCCGCGATCGATTTCAGGCTGCAGGGCAGCCCAGGCCCCAGGCTGCCCTGCAGCTGGAAGTAGATCCGTGATCGCGGGGGCTCGGGCACAGAGGCGTGTGTGCCCGTGCTCCCGGGATCGATTTCAGGTGGCAGGGCAGCCGGGGCCTGGCGGAGCAAGCCAGCCCAGGCCCCCAGGCTGTCCTGCAGCCTGGAAGTAGGTCCGTGATCACGGGAGCACCGGCACACATGCCTCCGTGAGTGCCCGTGCCTCCGCGATCGATTTCAGGCTGCAGGGCAGCCCAGACCCCCAGGCTGCCCTGCAACTGGAAGTAGATCCGTGATCGCCGGGGCTCGGGCACAGAGGCGTGTGTGCCCGTGCTCCCGCGATGGATTTCAGGCGGCAGGGCAGCCGGGGCCTGGCGGAGCAAGCCAGCCCAGGCCCCAAGGCAGCCCTGCAGCCTGGAAGTAGATCTATGATGGGGTGGGGCCACGGGCACTCAGGGAAGGATAGCCTCCCTGAGTGCCCGTGCCCCCCCCCCATGGATTCCAGGCGGCTGGGCTGCCTGGGGGGTAGGGGGAGGCGGAGGATCCAAGCCAGCTCCGCCCCTGAGGCTGAGGCCTGGAAATCGGTGGGGGACACACAGCACACAGGGAGGTGTGCCCTCTGTGTGTGCTGTGTGCCCCAATGGACTCCAGGGTTCCAAACTGTGAGAGAGCACAGGCAGGGATTAAGTACCGCCCCAACCCCTGCCGAGTGCACAAATTTTTGTGCACTGGGCCCCTAGTATTTAATATAATATCATAAATAAAGAGAGAACCATTAAATTCAGTCTTGATAAAACGAAATTTTTACCACCTGTTATATACCACTGTAGAAGTTTTCAAGGATCATGGTGATTTTTCATATAAAAAAAAACTGTCATCAGAGCAATTAAAATTAGCATGTGCTTATTAGTTAATCTAACTAATTTCTATTTATCTACAAGTCATATCTGGCAATATTTACTATCTGCATATAATATTTTTCTACAAGTTATATCTGGCAATATTTACCATCTGCATATATTTATCTACAAGTCATATCTGGCAATATTTACCATCCGCATATAATTAAGAGCCAGAAAATAGACAAACAAAAAATTCTCATTGGCAAAACTCCTATCACAGTTTTTGTAGGAAAACTCAGTCATATTTTATCATGGGAAAAATGTTCAGGCAATTAGTACCCCTTTACTCCTCTCATTTAAGTAAAATTAATTCCTCAGTTATCTGGTTCCTTGAATAGTAAAAGAAGTAAATCAAAAGCAATGGTGTGTAGAGGATATTATTAAAGTGGAGTGAGACATTTTCAAAGCTGAAATAAAAGAGGATGGGCAAATTCGCAATAAGGAAGAAAAGAGAACGCCTGTTTAAAAAATATAAGAATTCACAGAGTAAAGCTGAGTAATAGTGTTAAATATCAGTATACAATCCTCAATGTATTACAACCTGACAGAGTAACTGTTTTTCTTTTTTTAAAAAAATATATTTTATTATTGATTTTTTACAGAGAGGAGGGGACAGGGATAGAGAGTTAGAAACATCGATGAGAGAGAAACATCGATCAGCTGCCTCCTGCACACCTCCCACTGGGGATGTGCCCACAACTAAGGTACATGCCCCCGACCGGAATCGAACCTGGGACCCATGAGTCCGCAGGCCGACACTCTATCCATTGAGCCAAACCGGCCAGGGCAGTAATTGTTTTTCAAAACACTGATTGAGATTCATCCAAAAAGTTAACAACTGTAATACTTAAGGCAAGACAGTGAGTAACACATTTTGGAATCACATAGACACGGGTTAAACATGTAAAGAAATTTAAAGATTAAGTTTCAGTTGTCTTAGAAATTCACTTCTATTATAACACTAGGGGCCCGGTGCACAAAAATTTGTGCACTCGGGGGTCCCTCAGCCCAGCCTGTGTCCGCACAACCTGCCACCTGCCACCTGCCACCTGCCACCCGCACATCTCGCCCCACCCAACCCACACACATCACCTGCCACCCACTGATCAGGCTCCCCACCCCCACACCACCCGCCACCCCACCCATAGGCTCCCCACCCACACCCAACCCTCCCATCGCTTCCCAACCCTCTGATCGCTTCCCCACCCCCACCCAACCCTCTGATCGCTTCC
>PVJC01046791.1:0-13179 GCA_004026665.1 Murina feae
GCTCCGAGCCTCAGATGCGGCTGGGGGCAGGTCCCCAGTGGTGACACACACACACACATACACACACAGAAGGCGCCTGGCAGACTGGGGCCATCATAGGACATCCACTGAGGGGTCCCAGACTGTGAGAGGGCACAGGCCGGGCTGAGGGACTCCCTCCACCCCGAGTGCACAAATTTTTGTGCACCGGGCCCCTAGTAAAATATATAAAGGGCTAAGCTATTAGCCTAAGACATTCCATAACGTTTAGGATTAATCTGCATGGAAGGCTGAATAACAGCCCCTCTGAACATCACCATGAATGTTCTGGTTTCCAAAACTGTGAATATTAACTTCTATGGGAGGGGGTGGGGGGTGGGGGTGGGGGGGGAATGACTTTGCAGATGTTAAATATTTTTGAGATGGGGAGATTATCCTGGATTATCTGAATGGGTCCTAACTATAATAACAAGTGTCTTTATAAAGAGAGAGGTGGAAGGAGATTTGCCACAGAGGGTGGAGAGATGCCGTTAAAACAAGGAGTGTGGGCAGCCACCAGAAGCTAGAAGAGGCAAGGAGCAGGTCCTACTGAGAGCTTCTGTGGAGGGCTGGTCCTGTCTACACCTAGACTTGTGCCCAGTGACACTGATTTCAGACTTCTGGTCTCCAGAATTATGGCGAGTAAGTGTCTGCTGGTTAAGCCACTAAACTGGTGGTAATTCATTACAGCAGCCATTGGAAACCAACACAGTCCAGAACACGAAAAAGGCTACATAATAGACACTGACTAAATGTTGGTTTCTCATCTCCTTCCCTCTTATGCTTTCTGTTTTCTCATCCTCCTTTGAAAAACTATCCGATCTGTAAGGCATAGATAAAGGAGCACAGACTTTGGATGCTCAGTATAAGTATCACCACTACTGATTAGCTGAGAAAACTTAGGCTAGTCATGTAACCTCCCTCAGTTTTCACATCTGCAAAATGGGGATAATGCTACCCACTATGTAGGGTTCGTGTGAAAAGCAAAGGAGATAAGACATATCAATCTTAATGCAGTTTGGTTTGCATCATGTACCTGTTTACCTTGCAAACTGAACTTTCCATATTTGGGGAGGGAAGAAAATGAAAGAAAGATAGTAATAACGAGAAAAAATTAACTATTTAAATAGCGCTGGTAATGAACTGTTTAAACAGTGCTGGTAATTACAGGCATTTGCCACAGAGAGCATATAGGAGGAAGGATATGAATGTGCTGTTCCTTCTGCAGCCTCAGCCTCAGCTGCTTCTGCTAAGTGCATGTTCTGGATGCAAGTCCAACATTTAAAGACAAAGGTTTTCATAGAGCACAGCCCCTAAACACATGCCCACTTCTTCATCTGGTACCTAACCAAGAAACACCGATATGATCCGACACCGAAGAAAGACCGCCTGAATGCTTGCCAGCCCCCTGAAGGGGCCTTCCTGTGGGATGGTCACCACGCATTTTAAGCATGCATGATGTACACCTTATACGCAGGAGGGATGTGACTGTACTTCTGACTGGTCACTAGCCTCCCACACAGGCACGCACTTGGCTATCCAGCCCTTTCTTTTCATTCCCCCAGTGAAGCAACCCTCCCTGCGCTCCCAAATGCTACTGGCTTTCTTATCTCCCGGCATTGCTGTAGTTCTGGGACAATTATCCTGCCTGACTCTCATCTTCATTATATCATTTCAACGCCAAGCTGCAAAGAAGCCATCAGGGGCATGAAGACCCCCCCCCCCAAAGTTGGGAAATGCACACCGCACTAAAAATCCATGAGACTTATCCAATACCCTGTTTCTGCTGCTTGCTCTTAGCAATTGCCTCAAAAAGTCATCCATATTTATAGAACACTGCTCTTCCTTCAGCATCTCCCACTTCAAACATGCTTTTTAAAATCGTGGCAGAACTTACTGCTAAGCAGCCACGTCTGCATCCAATAGCCCTTTGGGAGGTTATATGAAACAGATAAGCAGCTCTAGCGGAGTCATAACATAGCAAAAACCTAGTCACACCACTGAAAAATGAAAACCTGAAATTTATCCTTAAAAATGGGAGTCTCTCTGGAAGGGGGAAAAAAAAGTTCTGGCTTCTTTAAATATCCCCCTGTATTTAATTTCACTGAAAACCACGCTGCTGGCCCCACTGCGCCTGCAGCCTTCTCATTACCTCCAGCAATTTACATTGCATCTTTTTTGAACTCTGAATTCCCGGACAGAGCTGTGTGTGGTGCGGCAAATTAGTGAATCATAAAAATTAGAGCTGGAAAGGCCTCTGGGGTCATAGGGTTATCCTCTGCCAATTCTAGATGGTTCTCCATGGTTTGTTCCTGAGTGCTTTGTTCAAACTGGTTTTAAGTCAACAGTACATCCCACAGGGAGGGGAGAAAAGAACAGCAACAACAAAAATGTCCCTTGCCCATCCATTTCCCTGGCCAGCTCAACCCAGGAGAGGGAAGCCTGGGGCCACCGGGAAAGGAGCGATGAATCATGGGATATGAGGGCTGGAAGGGACTTCAGAGGGCAACGAGTGCAACATCAAATTTCACAAATAAGGAAAATGAGGTTCAGAGAGTTTAATGCACAATCCCACAAGGCTTATATGAGACCTGACATTGGAAGCAGGGCCTGGCACATCAAAGTTATGCGACAAGTATTGGTTCCACTTGCTTTATTGGAGCATCCTCTGCCTTGTGTTAGAGACTGTTGTAGGCACACATTAAGCTGTGGCTTGTACACGCCTTGAAAGTAGAGCCTCTGTTTTATTTATTTTTATGCCCCCACAGTGCCCGGGGCCTTGCACATAGAGGATGCTCAGAGTTGGTCTCCTTGAATTAAGTTATCACAGAAATGGTCTTTCTTCCTTACACAAATCTCACTAGCTTATACCCCTGGGTGTCCCTGCCCCCATCTTCCAGGCCTCGCAACAGTGGGTGTGCATTACAGGAAGGTGGGGTTAGGGTCAACGTGGGCTCCACCGGAAATGGACCGGGCCGCCGTGGAGGTGTGTCAGGCCAAGCTGGACACTGGGGTGTAAAGGCAAGGATTCGGGCATTCCATTTAGGTTTAGCATATTGACCTCTGAGGTCCCATCCCACCTCCAAGCTTTTAGAGTCTGTGATATAAAAGAACTTTATTTGCAAATACACATAAGGTTTCAACTAGTTGAATCCCTTAAAAGTCAAAGCCCTCTCAAGACAGATCCCCACGGTCTCTTACCCTTATAAATCAAAGACATCAGAACATGGCTCTAACCGTGGGCACGGGGAAAGAGTTGTCCCCCAACTTTCCTCCCGAATGCACCTCTTGATCTTGCTGAGAGACTTCAAAAGTGAGCCTCTAATACACCCTTTAAAACCTCATTTAACATAGTCTAAGTGGAATTGGTTCTGTGCGTTACTTTGGCAGAGAGATGAAATCACATCAAATCCATATTCATTATAGACATCCCATATGTCGTCTGCCAGGATGAATGGGGGCTCTCACGTGGGAGAAAGGGAACTTCGGCAGAGAAACTCCAGGCTTTACAGGGCCCTGTCTGCTGCCTTCCTCTTTCGCCTCCTTTTCATTGATTCATTCCCAAATGCCAGGCAGCCAGGAGACTCAGCCTTCCCAACTGAAACCCTTTCCTGCTGAACGCCTCTTCCCAGCTAGTTATGCCTAAATTGGCCTTTGAAGATATATATGGTTTAATTCTTATGTGTTGTTTTTAAAATTAACTTATTTAAAACTGGGAGTGTCGTTGTAGACAAATTAGAAAATGCAGGTAAAGCAAAAGGAAACCTCCCACCTCCTGGGGAAAAGTGCTATGGCTGCCTAGTCTGTAATATTCTTTCTCCCTCTTGGTTCTCAAGAGGAAAGAGGGTAGTTAGAGAATGACTTTTTACCACGGCTCCACCAAGAGTCAGCTGTAACTTCTAAGTCTTATCCTCACACTTGAACACTCACCATAGAAAAGCCAAGAGTTGGGGGAGTGGGAAAAGCTTACAGAAATGATATAAACTGTTTCAAACAAAAACATAATCCCCCTCTTGGAAGAGTTGGGGAGGGAGAAAGGACAGAAATGGCCTTTTGACCTAAATATTCAGACTTCCAGTCGTTATTATCATAGCTACCATTTATTGAACACTGAGTGATGTGCCAAGCATCTTTCATCTCATTGAGCTAACATCTTCCAGAGCCTTCTGAGGATGCGCTGATAAAGTTTTAACAATTTATAAATGTGTGGGTTAACCCACAACTTGCAGCATTTGCCATTTGCTGTGGTGTAAATACTCCTACCAACTTCAAGCTAAGACCCACAGTTGGAAAGAGATGCTCAGGAGCACAACATCATGGTGTGTTTCTACCACTAAAATGTAACATGTGATACTTACAGGGCCAGGAGGGAGGGATAACAAAGGGGCACAAGGAATCCTTTTGGGGTTACGAATATACTCAAGCTTGATTGTGGTGATGGTTTCACGGGTGTATACATGTGTCAAAACTTAGAAAATTGTACGCACTTAACATGTGCATTTATACCTTTAAAAGGAAGAAAAGAAGAAGGAGGAGAGGCAGGAGAAAGAGGAAAGGAGGTGGTGTAGGGGCGGCGGCAGCAGCAGCAATGGCCATAGTATAAGGCACTCTCCCTGCCCATGAGGAGCTTGCAATAGAAGCTGCACCATTAACATTCACCCTGGATGTCTCTGTCAACCAATGAATGATGGTGGCTCCATAGTTTCTATAGAACAAGGGGCTCAGGGGTGACATTAGTGAATGAAAATGGTGCAGGTGCTTCTAGTAACTTACCTTGGAGCTGAGTTTGTAGAAAATGTCTATTTTTTTATTGTTTATTTGGGTGCTTTGTGGAGATTGCGGGGGGCAGGGAAGAGGGCTAATGCCCCTGTGCCTGCTACTCTGCTGCTGCAGGTCACTCTGCTGAGAATCCCAATGAGTAAACAAGATTGATTCCCTGGTCCCATCTGGCCTGCACCCTGGCCAGCCCCCAACTCACACCTCTCTAGCACCTTCTCCTGCCTCTCACCCCCTGCCCCCTTGCCCTCTGTACTCCCTCCTGCTGCCTGTTTGAGCACTCAGGGAACTAACTGCATTTTTGTAGATCTGTAGAATAAAAAGACTCAAAAGGATTCATTTCTAGAGGGGCCATTAAAGACTCCACTAAGATCTGTGGGACCGTAAAAACAATCGCCACCTATCACCTTGGCAACTACAAGTCACAGACCTTTACTCTCTGATTGTTGGCCTCTCCATAGAGGGAAGCTGAGCTTCACATTGAACCTCAGGGAAGAGCCGGTGGTGGACAGTCCTTGGAGTCTGTGCTGCCTGTTGGAAACCCAGTTGTCCTGGCCCCCACTGAGGATGGTGAGTTCCAGGCTGAGGAATCGGGAGCAAACCCAATGTCTTCTCAAGAACATGTTCCAGTGAGACTACGCCTGCCAAAGGGTGCTTGGATCTTCCTGGAACGGAATCCTTCTTCCCTCTGATGAGCCAGGTGAGCTCTAGACGGGTGGAAGGTGAGCCGAGACCTTGGCTGAGAGTGCCTGCGATTTGAGATGGCACAGGTGAGGCCTGCAAGCCAGCCTCCCTGAGGTCCAACTCCCATTGCGCTGGCTGAGGCCCAAGTCAGAGCTTGTCCAAGACAAACAACAACATTATTTCTAGAGTCATTCTGACTGGGTTTAATTTTTTGGAAAACTTAACACAGGACCAGGAAGTCTCAGCTGGAGGAACAGTGCAAGTATTCTAGCCCTCTACTTCGCTGACCCAAATCTCTGCTCCATCATCCCTGAGAACTAGTCATCTAGTCTGCGCCTGAATGCTTCCAGTCACAGTTTTATTTCCAAACAAGGTCTAATTGTTAGAAAGTTCTTCCTTATATGTGCAGCTGTGAAAAAGAATGAGGAAGTTCTCTTTGTACTGATGCGGAAAAGTCTCCAAGATATACTATTAAGTAAAAAATAATAATAGTGCTGAACAGTGTGTACAATAGACTAACTACTTTGGGATATGTTTATTGATTTTAGAGAGGAAGAAAGAGAGAGAGAGAGAGAGAGAGAGAGAGAGAGAGAGAGAGAGACAGAGAGAGACAGAGAGAGACAGAGAGAGAGAGAGAAACATCGATCAATTGCCTCCTGTATGCTCCCCTGACCAGGGATGGAACCTGCAACCTAGGTATGTATCCTGACCAGGAATCAAACCCACAACTTTTCAGTGCATGAATGAACTAAAACCAACTAAGTCACCTGGCCAGGATACTTTGGATGCTTTTCAAATGATAAAAATAAGAATTGATGTTCATATCTGCTTAAATACACATTAAGGAACTCTGCAAGAATACCCAAGAAACTTTTAAAAATGCAGGGTAGGGTTCACAGTTCTGAGTATCCAAAAGTTTGTTCTGGTATTATTTATTAATTTTTTTGGTATGGTTTTCCACATGAACAACTGTAAACCTACTTTTGCCCTACCCCGTGTTAGCTGTTTACAGAAGAAAGGGAAGAATGAGGCAGAGAGTAGAGAGAGCTAACCTGTATGTGAAATTTACTGCATGCCAAGAAATAGTCTAAGTCCATGTATGAACTCATTTACTGCTCACAAGAACTCTGTATCATTATCCTCATTATTCAGAGGAGACTTGCTGAGGTTCAGAGAGGTGAAGTAACTTGCCTAAGGTCACACAGTTAGTAATCAGCAGGACTGGGACACAAAACCCGTCGGCATGTCATCAGACTATGCTCTTAAGGGCCACGCCAGACCTCCCCTACCAGACCACAAGGATGTAAGGGAGGCTTTTCCTCATGTTTGTACGATTTTTTTTTTCAGTTTGGTTTGTTGTTTATTTATTTACTTACTTGATTGGTTAGGTTTTGAACTATGTAAGTGTATTATGTACTAACTAAAAATTTCTCTAGCTGCTGTGAGGAGTCATGTTAGATGCTGGCAGGGGGCAGGGAGGGGCGGGGCGGGAAGTTTGAAAAACCAAGAGAAAAGAAAAAGGAGAAATGAAATTTCTTCCTTAAGCTGAGCAAAAAACCTGCTTTCCTCAGTTGTTTCACTTTTCGTCGGGATCGATTCGTTGGGTAACTATGAGGTCCTGCTAAATGGAAAGGACATTCCTGATTCTCTCTTCTGATCCCTAGATGTCCTGGGTTTCCATGTCCTTCATGCTGGTCAGTCTCCCCCAAACACAACTGGTTACCACTGTCCTCTCCCGGGGGAGGCCCCACACAGAGCTCGGGTCCCCAGCGCTGATCTGGCCAATACGATGGTCACCTCCCTTATTTTGAGAACTATATTTCTGCTAATGCTGCCCATGTTCACACTTGCTCTTTTGGAATCCTCGTTTTCTGTGGCTATTAACGGAAACAGCGACGTTGATCCCCAGGTGCTTCTGCTTACTCAGCTCTTCCCCATCCCTCACTGGGGCAGCTGTTTTCTGAACTCATATCTAGGATGTTTAATCTCTTCCCATTAAACTTTATCTTGTTAGTTTGTTTGATCCATTGTGTCAGCTCGCCTCAGTTGGATCCTGGCTCTGTGCCCCCCAAATAATCAAGATCCCTCCCAACCTCATGTCAGACAGGTTTCCACTTAGCAGATAAGGAAACTGACTCCCAGAGAGGCCACTTGGCTGAGATCTCATAGATTATTGGTTCAGGGGAAGGAATGAACCAAGGGCTCTTGACCTCCACTAGGAAGATCCTGGTGTCCAGCTCCATCCCCTTCTGCAGGAACCGGGGAGAGAGCACACCAGGTCGTCCCACGGTTGGGGGTTGCAGTGGAGAAAAGGAGGCCTTCATGTGCATGGCACATGTTCAAAGTTGGCTGGCGATGACAGTGGCTTAAAGCATCATGTTCTAGATTAGCTGCTTGGGGCTTTCTGCAGCTTATGCCGCAATCAGAGATGCCGTGGGGATGACATCTTCCTCATCTGTGAAGTGATGTGATGTGGAGCTATTCACCGAGCAATCCCAAGACCACAGCTGAGGCACAGATCCAGGAATTCCACTCTAGTCCGCCTGCCCGCCCACCCGCCCGCCAGCCAGATGTGCAGGTTGCTGTGGGCTTCGATGCTCCGCATGTCTCCTCTCCGAGAGACGAGATCAGACAGCTACTTGAAAGATGAGTCAAAAAAAGGAGGGGGAGACGACCTAATCCTTATGCTGGTAGCGTGTCTGATTTGGCAAAGTGGGTGGAAAGAGTGAAGACGGGGAAATTCCCCAGGGGAGCTTAATCTGTGGGCATGAAGACCCCGGAAAACAAGGCAAGAGAGACAGAAACCACGAGTGGGCCGACCCAGGTGCTCCAGGACCCTCGTCCCTAGGAAAAGTCAGGGAAGCACAAGTAGTAGCAAGAGTGAGTCCTCAGGAAGTGCCTATGAGATGAGGTGATGCCCATCGCACACAAAGGCCAGTCCTCTGTAAAGGTCACGGGGGTTTCCTGGAGGTGTGAGACTCACCTCAGCAACTCGAGTGAAGTCTCGGGTGCCATCAAAGACCTGGGCTTTACTGGATGGGGCAGGACGTGTAACAAAAGCTCGCTAACCTGGCCCCCAGATTGTGGTCCCCAGGTCTGAGCCTGCCTCCCTGGAGGGGCTTTTGAATGTTACACAACCACCTGGACCTCCGTTTCCCCATTCTACTGGTGACTGCTGGGCGGGGGGATGGGGGAGGGGGAGAGGAAGAATAAGGGAGGTGATTAATAATCTCCACCGCGCCTAACTGATGTCCTATGAATACAGAGACGATAACATCAGGAAATTCTTCTCAGTTACCTTGAGAATGACAGGGAATGAATAGGAAACTTTGTTATTGCTCTTATGATGAAATTCAGAGACCTGCCTATGGGGGTATGTTTTCTGAAATCCTGAAACAATTTTTTCTCAACTAGGTCACAGTCTTCACCTTGTCGAAACAGTTCACAGGAGTCTCCGGGCCCCATCATGGGAAATGAAACCCTTGGAAGCGCAGAAAGGGCCTTAAAACATGCCCTTCTAACCCCAAGCCGGGAGCAGGTTAGTGCGGGAAGCTATCTCAAGTATGTTCGGTTGTGAACTGGGTGCAGCCGGCATCCCTAACGGATAAAACTGGTTCCAAGAATGAATCATCCTGAGTGTACCCTCAGGACATCGTTCATAAATATCATCTGTCCCCAAAGACTTCCAAAACACGGGAGTCATGGCAAAACACACACACACACACACACACACACATATACATGTAAGCAAGGCTCCTAACAATCGGGCCATTGTTCATGGCAGGGAAGGCAGGCACACCCTTTATCTAAGATAAAAAGAAAATGCAAAAAGCAATCAAATGAAATCTACCCTGCCTAACCTGAAAAACGACAGCTGGATGGGAACGTTGTCTGCGCCCCACGTCCAGCCATCCTCCTTCTGGGAGCGTCTCAGTGAGCAGAGAGCCCTGCCCTCAATGAGGAAGTGCGCCTGCCACCTGCACCCACGTCCCCTTTGGTGGCTGTCCTCCCAGTCACTGCCACCCTCACTCCAGGCCCCCGAGCCCTGGTTAATTAAATTTCTTTCTCCCCTGTAATATGTTCTCAGAACAAAAAAAAAAAAAAAATCGCTCTCTTTTTTTAAGTAGGGGATACACCTTTAGCTGTATTCATTTCAACATCGCAGGCACCTGGAAGCACCTGGAGAAGGAGTGAGGAGAGGTGAAGGAGGAGGCGAAGGGGATTTGTTTCAGATTCTCTCTAACTCCTCAAGAAAGAGTCTGCATTTCAGCACATCAAGGGATTCCCTCCCACCTCCCCCCTTCATTCCTGCACAGAACAGAAAGTCTCCAAAAGACTAGCCCTACTCCATGGCCTCTTGGTCACCCAGTGACATCCTACCCAAAACAGAATTCACCTAAGAATGAATGGCTCTCTACAGAAAGACCTGGGAGGAGGCCACGACCACACAGTGTAAGGCCAGGTGCAGAATACATATCCACCTTCGCGGAGCCTGCAGCATGAGGTAGAGGCTGAGGAGCCTGTGGTGTGCACATCATGGAGAGATGCACACACAACCTGTGCCCACAGCCCCTCCCCACCGCTCCTCTCTTCACTGCATCTCAGGAGTTAGAAACTAAGGGGCCCTAACCCCTCATGAGAAAACCAACTGAGGCCAGACCCCTATACACACACACACACACACACACACACGTGGCTAGAGCACCAATCTTAAAGGAGAATCAATGCTCCCACACCAACCTTTTAGAGAGCATTGGACCAACAGCTTCCATTGGACATACATCTTCTCATTTGCCCACCCACAAGTTGTAACACCAAGTGGAAAGAGTTCCAGCTTTCATTCTGCACATTCAAAACACTCATGCAAAGAGAGAGGGAGAGGGAGACAAAGAAAGGGAGAGAGACATGTGGAAGGAGGGAGAGTCTCATAGACCACCAGGATTGGAAGACATCTCCTTAGAATAAGCAAGGCCAAGCCACTAATTTTTTTTGATGGTTATAGACCTATTCATTTTTTTACTTAGTCTGAGTCAATTTGGTAATATACTTTAATAGAAAAGTGGCCATTTAAATTTTCAAATTTATAGCATAAAAATTTTCAAGATAGTCTTTTATTTATAACTAGAGGCCCAGTACACAAATTTGTGGATGGGTGGGGCCTGGCCAGCCCACCTGGGACCGATCAAACTGGGCTAGCCTGAGGGAGGGGCTGAGGGTGGTTGGCTGTCTGGCCTTGCCCCCAAGTGGGGTGGGGTGGCACCAATCAGGGGCCCCCTGGTCGAACTCCTAGTCAAGAGGACAATTTGCATATTAGGCTTTTATGATATAGAATTGCATCCCTTTTTTCATGGTTTGTTCATGCCTTCTGTTCTTTCTTACTTAGCTTTGCCACAGATTTGTCTTTTCAAGAGAAAAAAATACAGTTGATTTTTGCATATTGAGATTATATCCTCCCTGCTGGACTAGTTTATTACTCTAAAAAGTTTTTTGTGGATTCTCTAGCCAAGAGCAGGTCATCTCTAGTTACAAATAGAGACCACTTTACTTCTTTCTTTTCAACATAGTTGCCTTTTTTTATTTGTTTTGGTTGTTTGGTTTTTCTTCTCTTTTGCCTTTGTTTGTATTTTTCCCTATTTCTCCTGGCTAGACCTTCTGGTACAATACTGAATGGAAGTAGTGAGGTGGTACATCCTTGTCTTGCTCCTGACTTTCAGGGTAAAGCTTTCAATCTTTCACCACTGAGTTTTCTTAGCTCCAGGTTTTCCCTTGATGCCCTTTATCGTTGGTGTGAAAGTAAAATGGTGACGCTGGTCTGGGCAACTGTTTGACAGTGCTTCAAAAAGTTAAACACTGAGATACTATAGAGCCCCAGCAATTCCACTCTTAGGTATATACCCAAAATAATTGAAAACACGTGTCCACACAAAAACCTGTACAACAATGTTCATAGCAGCATTATTCATAAAAGCCAAAATGTGGAAACATTCCACATGTCCACCAACTGATAAATGGATTAAAAAAATGTGAGCTATCCATACAATGCATTATTCAGCCATAAGCACTGAAATACTAATATATGCCACAACATGGATGAATCTTGAAAATATGCATAATGAAAGAAGGCAAGCACAATAGGCCACATATCATTTTATGAAATGTCCAAAATTGGCAGTCCATAGAAATAGAAATTATACTAGTGTCAGCAAGAGAATGAGGAAAGAGAACAGTACGGAGTAACTGGTAATGGATGTGAAGTTTCCTTCTAGAATGATGAAATGTCCTGAACTTAGCAGTAAGGGCTGCAAAGAGCTATAAATATACTAAAAAATCACTAAATTGTACACTTTAAATGGGTAAATTTTATAGTGCATAAAGTATATCTCAATCTCCCCATTTAAACAAATTTTCTTCTAAGCACTTTGGCTGCATGATATAAATTTTGATGATGTGTGTTTTTGTTTTCATTCAGTTAAAAATATTTCCTATTTCCCTTGTGATTTCTCGTTTGACCCATGGGTTATTTACACATGTGTTGTTTAATTTCCAAATATTTGGAGGTTACTCATATTTATTTCTGTTGTTATTTGCTAATGTAACGCCACTGTGTTCAGAAAAATACTTTGTATTATTTAAATGCTTTTAAATTTATCGACACTTTGCTTTACAACCCAGCATGCAGTCTGCCCTGGAGAATGTTCCATGTATGATTGAAAAGAATGGGCATTCTGAAGATGTTGAGTGGTGCATTCTATAGAGGTCAGTTAGGTCATGTTGGTTGGTAGTGTTATTCAAGCCTTCTTAGAACCTTGCCAATTTTCTGTATAGTTATCTATCAACTAGGGGCCCGGTGCACAAAAATTTGTGCACTCGGGGTGCAGTAAGTCCCTCAGCCCGGCCTGTGCCCTCTCACAGTCTGGGACCCCTCAGTGGATGTCCTATGATGGCTCCAGTCTGCCAGGCGCCTTCTGTGTGTGTGTATGTGTGTGTGTCACCACTGGGGACCTGCCCCGAGCCGCATCTGAGGCTCGGAACAGTCCTCCTGGGTGTGTCTACCTGCTGGGGGCCTGCCCCTAGGCACACCGTGGAGGCTTGAAGCAGGCATCCCCTCTATGATGATCTCTCAGACTCTTGCCCTCCCCTGCATGTTGTTCTCTTTTTTGAGCTGTGACCAGGGTTGGGTGCGGCCTGCCTCCCAAGCTTGTCTACTGCCCATCTTCCTCCAGCCACTAGAAAGCAGGGAAAACCCCGCCTCGTGGTCAGGCCAGCCTTTTCCTGCTCCCTGATCCCCGGAAGGGGTCTGGAGAGCCGCCAAGCAGGCCGCCAACTCTTTCCCACTCACCTGTCCCCTGCTGCCTTCCTTTCCCACTTCCCGGTGCCGCCAAGGGGTCTGGGGAGCTGCCAAGCAGGACTCCAGCCCCTAAGAGCTTGCTTTCCCGCTCCCCAGTGGCCCCCAAAGGGCCTGGGGAGCCGCCAAGCAGGCCACTGACTTTTTCCCACTCACCGGTCCCCTGCTGCCTTCCTTTCCCACTTCCCGGTGCCGCCAAGGGGTCTGGGGAGCTGCCAAGCAGGCCCCTGGCCCCTGCAGCCTTGCTTTCCCACTCCCCGGTGCCCCGCAAAGGGCCTGGGCAGCTGCCAAGCAGGCCGAGACCGCCCCGCTGCCTCTTTCCCACTCCCCAGCCCGCCACCTTGCTTTCCCACTTC
>PVJC01046792.1:0-13174 GCA_004026665.1 Murina feae
ACAGCAATTCAATTGCTAGGTATAGACACAACAGAAATACTGGTATGTCTACATGTTCACTAACAAGAAAGGTACCATATTTTCTGGTATATAAGATGACTTTTTAACCCAGGAAAACCTTCTCAAAAGTCAGGGAGTCGTCTTACACGCTGGGTATCATCTTATACGCTGGGTGTCGTCTTATAGGGCGGGTGCTGAAACTTCTGAGCTGGGCTGGAAAATCTGTGGTTGCCGCATATGGTGGGGGGAGCTCAAAAACGGCCGCACCCCATTTCAATGGAGCCGGACCGAGACAGCAAGTATCTCCGGTCAGCTCCTTTTTGTGCCACATAAGGTCTCCATCCGGACTTTTTAACCCAGGAAAATCTTCTCAAAAGTTGGGGGTCGTCTTATATGCCCAGTCATCTTATACACTGGAAAATACGATATTAGAATGTTCATTGCTGCACTACTTATAATAACCCCAAACTAGAAACTACCTGGATACTCATTATCAGTAGAATATGTAAATTATGGGATATTCACACCATGGACTACTATACAGCAATGAGCATGAACAATCTACCAAGTTCAAATACAAGCAAAACTAATTTATGATGTTAGAAGTCAGGATAGTAGCTATCTTTGGAGGTGGGTAGTAAGTAGAAGCTTCTGAGGTTCTGGTAATGTCTCTTGATCTGGTTCTGGTTATATAAATATGTTCAGTTTGTAAAAAAATTATTAATTATGTTTGAGGCACTTTTTATGCATGTTATATTTTGATAAAATTTGCAAAACAAATAAAATCTCAATCCATTATCTAGAGACTTATCCTTGTTTTGTGTGTTTGTGCTCACTTACGTCTGATCACTCATTCATTCAGTTCACAAGCACTTATGAAGTATCGAATTCATTTGTGATGCTGGTGGTGGTGAGTATCTGGGAAGACATAAAAACACATCAATCATGGTTTCTGTCCCCAAGGTTTTCACAAAGCATTGGTGGAGAGAATCATGTAAAGCAACTATAGCAGTGTGGTGAATGCTAAGGTCACAGAGAAAGGGCGTTTAATTCTGGCTGGGGTGGGTGTAGGTGAGATGCTAGGAGAGAAGTAGATGGCATTTGCTGCCTTAGGCTCCTCAGCATCTCCTCATCCTATTTAGACAGCAGTTCTGAATTTTATTTGTGGACCAATCCATTGCCCATTGGTTCAGTGAGGTCCAAGCCCCTGAGCCCAGGGCTAGAGCAGGCCAAAGGCAATAGCATATTTTTCCCTCCAGCTACATAGATTGGTTCAGAGATTAACATGTGACATCAGCTGGTCTAATGTTAGAAAATTGCAGGATTGTTTAAGGGCTTCTGGAAAAAAAACTTCTCTTCTCTTTCTTGAAACTGAGAAGCTGGTGGGTTTGAGCAGCGGCAGCCATTCTGTCATTATTTTAAGACTGAAAATATAGTCACTACATGAAAACAAACAGGGCTGTATCCAGAGGCCATGGATAATTAGGCCATGGATAATTAGACATCAATTGAGCCTTGCTTGGTCCAGCTGAGCCTGAAGCCTGATCTGCTGCAGGACTTTGCAGTTAAATCAGTCAATAATTTCTATTCTGTTCAAGCTCGTTTGAATGGAAATTTTTTAAAAGTATAACTGAAAGGGATTTAAGTGATACCAAAAGTTTCTAATCAGACCTTTCAAAACTGACCTTTGGCATTCCAGTAGGAATTAAAATGATGAAAAGAAGGCCAAAAGGCAGCGAGGCTGGACCCAGCAGGCACAGGCAAAGAACCCAAGAAATCTGATACAGTTGTGGGTTTGAGTTGGGAAATGAGTTAGGAATTGCTCACAGGGGCTGGATCATGTTGCTTGTGGCACACACTACCCAAACCCTGCTCAGAGCTCTCGTAGTTCCTGTACCTGTGACAACTTCCTCACAAGCACCTACCTCTCTCTGGCGGGAGGGGTGGGCTGTGAGAGGGCTCTGAGGCTGTTGGCACCATCTCCCCAAGGCTCCAGCCAGAGATCTGTCTATTAGTGCACCTGGCATTGATTTTCTTTAGTCGTTTATTGCTGTACAATGACCCTCTCTCCCCCAGACACAAGGGTTTATAACAATCATGTACTATTTCTCTTGATTCTGTGGGTCAAGAGTCTTAGCAGGACTTGGCTGTGTTCAGCTGGCCACAGCGCTGCTCATGCCTGGCCCTTCAGCACTGCTCACATGGACTCCCTGTCCCATGGTGTTTCATTTCTTGTGGTCCAGCCCCAACTGCCTTACAGCTGGGTGGCCAGATTCCCCAGCAGAGAGGAAGCAGAGTCCCTCCCACAAGGGCAATTCTGCCACAGCCAGTGGTTGGAGCAGTTGCAGAGCCTGCCCAGGTCCAGGTGGGGGCAGGATTGGGCAGAGACTAGACCCATCAGGGACAGGAGTGGTGCACTGGCTAGGGAGGAGACCGGTGCGGTGGCTGTCTTTGAAGAATCATACAAAGGCCTGACTCCCCCATTGGCACTTCCTGGGGCTTCCTCTCAAATACACTGAAAACTTTGTCTCAGGCTCTCCTTCTGGGGACCCCAACCCCAAGGAGCCCAATCTTGTGTTGTTGTTTTTTAAATAAATCTTTATTGTTCAGATTATTACAGTTGTTTCTCTTTTTCTCCCCATAGCTCCCCTCCACCTGGTTCCCACCACATCCTCTGCCCTTACCCCCGCCACTGTCCTCATCCATAGGTGTATGATTTTTGTCCAGTCTCTTCCCACACCCCCCACACCTCCTTCCCCTCCCTCTGAGAATTGTCAGTCTACACCCTTTCTATGCCCTTGATTCTATTATATTCACCAGTTTATTCTGTTGGTCAGATTTTTTTTCCACTTGATTTTTAGATTCACTTGTTGATTAATATGCATTTGTTGTCACTTTGTTGTTCATAATTTTTACCTTTACCTTTTCTTCTTCTTCCTGTCCTTAAAGAATATCTTTCAGCATTTCATATAATACTGGTTTGGCAGTGAGGAACTCCTTTAGCTTTTTCTTATCTGTGAAGCTCTTTATCTGACCTTCAATTCTAAATGATAGCTTTGCTGGGTAGAGTAATCTTAAATGCTATGGCTAGAACTTTTAATAATCCTATATAGTAAAAGGCTAATATGCAAATTGTCCCCTCAGGCGGGAGTTTGACGGGGAGTTCAACCAGGGGGCGGGGCTGGCTGGCCAACAGCTCACAGCCCCTCCCTCTGGCTGGCCTGGCCTGATTGGCCCTGATCAGGGAGGTCTGGCTGGACCCACCCATGCATGAACTCATGCACTGGGAATTCTAGTATCTTAACTAATAAAAGCATAATATTGAAATTAACCATTTCTCCAGGACGGGGTAAGCCACGCCCACCAGCCAATCAGAGCGACTGTATGCAAATTAGCCCAGACAACATGGCGGCCGCCACTCATGGACCTGAGTAAACGGCAGCTTCCATTGCAGCAGGAGTGAAAATGAAACTGCCACTTGTTCCGCTTAAACTGACTCAAGCAAAACAGACGTTTGCAACAAAATAACAATCATAGAATCCTCGGGAGCCGAAGGAAACAGCAGGCCTGGCCTCACCACTAAGTAACATTGCGTCATTATAGACGCAGCGGTGAGGTGAAGCAGAGAGGAGGCTTCGTTGGTTAGTAGGCCACCTTAAAAGAACAGCATCAATTATAGAAGATAAACAAACCCCAGAAACCTGCGTTCAGCCAGCCTTGCTGGGACATTGGGTCAATGGGAGCTGTGGGCAGCGTTAAAGCCTGAAAGTGCCAATCAGCCCATCACCCACACTGGCCACAACCCAATGGGGTGAGGGACATTACTGGGGGGCTTGGCCAGCCTGGAGACAGCCATCAGCCCCTCACTCAGCCTGGTCAGGCCCACCAGCAGGTGGACATCCCCAGAGGGGTCCCAGACTGTGAGAGGGCATAGGCTGGGCTGAGGGATCTCCCGAGTGCACAGAGCAGCTGCAGGGTGGAACAACGCAGGACCCAGGACCCATGAGTGGGAAAGAGGCAGCAGGGTTGGCGGCCTGCTTGGCAGCTCCCCAGGCCCTTTGCGGGCACCGGGGAGCGGGAAAGAGGCGGCGGGGGATCAGCGGCCTGCTTGGCGGCTGCACAGGCCCTTTGCAGGGCACCGGGGAGCAGGAAAGTAAGGCTGCAGTGGCCAGGGTCCTGCTTATTGGCTCCCCAGACCCCTTGGTGGTACTGGGGAGTGGGAAAGGAAGGCAGCAGGGGACCAGTGAGTGGGAAAGAGTCGGTGGCCTGCTTGGTGGCTCCCCAGGCCCTTTGGGGGGCACTGGGGAGTGGGAAAGCAAGCTCTTGGGGGCTGGGGGCCTGCTTGGCAGCTGCCCAGGTCTCTTCCGGGGATCAGGAAGCAGGAAAAGGCTGGCCTGACCACGAGGCGAGGTTTTCCCTGCTTCCTGGCAGCTGGAGGAAGATGGGCAGTAGGCAAGCTTGGGAGGCAGGCAGCATCCAGCCCTGGCCACAGCTCAAAAAAGAGAACAACATGCAGGGGAGGGCAAGAGTCTGAGAGATCAACATAGAGGGGGTGCCTGCTCCAAGCCTGGGGGCAGGCCCCCAGCAGGTAGACACACACAGGAGGACTGCTCTGAGCCTCAGATGTGGCTGGGGGCAGGTCCCCAGTGGTGAGACACACACACACACACACACACAAACACACACACACACACACACAAAAGGCGCCTGGCAGACTGGGGCCATCATAGGACATCCACTGAGGGGTTCCAGATTGTGAGAGGGGGCAGGCTGGGCTGAGGGACCCCCCTCCCCCCGTGCACGAATTTTGTGCACCGGGCCCCTAGTGTTAAATAAAAATGGTGAAAGTGGACACATTTTTCTTATTCCTAATCTTAAGCAAAACACTTTTAGCTTTTTTCCCCTTGGATATGATATTAGCTGTGAGTTTTTCACATATGGCCTTTATTATGTTGAGGTATGTTCCCTCTATTCTATTTGTATTTTGCTGAAAGTTATCATAAATGAATGCTAGATTTTATCAAATGCCTTTTCTGTATCTGTTGATAGGATCATAGGATTTTTAATCTTCATTTAAGTGTAGTGTGTCACATTAATTGATTTGCAGGTATTGTACCAAGCTTGCATCCCTGGAATAAGTCCCACTTGGTCATGGTGTATGATGTATTGCTGAATTCAGTTTGCTAATATTTTGTTAAGGATGTTTGCATCTATGTTTGGGAATATTGGCCTCTAACTTTCTTTTCTTTCTTTCTTTTTACATTTCAGTTTTTTATTGAATCTGTTAGGGTAACATTGGTTAATAAAATTATGTATGTTTCAAGTGTACAATTTTATAATACATTATCTATATATTGTATTGTGTGTTCACAATCCAAAGTCAAGTCTTTTGTCACCATTAATCCCCCCTTTACCCTCTTCTATGTCTCCCACTCCCCTTTCTCTCTGGTAATCACCATACTGTTTGTTGTCTGTGTCTATGAATTTGTTAATGTGTTTTTTTTTAATCCTTTGACTTTTTTACCCAGCCCCTCAGCTCCTTTTCCTTTTGACAGCTATCAGTTTGTTTTCTGTACCTATGAGTCTGTTTTTATTTTGTTGATTAGTTTATTTTGTTCATTAGATTCCAGATAAAAGTGAAACTATAAGGTACTTTTCTTTTTCTGGCTTATTTCACTTAGCACAATACTCTCCAGGTTTATCCATACTGTCACAAAAGGTACGTTTTCCTTCTTTTTTATGGCCACATAGTACTCAATTGTGTAAATATACCACAACTTTTTAATCCACTGATTGATGAGCATTTGGACTGCTTCCAAATCTATTGTAAATAATGTTGCAATGAACATAGGGGTTCATATATTCTTTCAAATTAGAGTAATACTCTAGTATTTCTCAGTTGGACAATAATAAAGTATGTCCTCACTGTGTCTCCAAAGGTCCCCAGTGAGATTTCTAGTTCTAGTTGCCACAAAACCTACTCACTAACACCTCCTTTGCTGAGTGTCTTACCTTTCCTCTCTCCTCCCACACAGCCTCACTCTGCTTCTTGGTATCACCTACCAGGGAACTATGTTCACCTAAATCTGTACTCTGGCTCCACTTTGGGGTGGATTGTCAAATGAAATGAAGTCCAAACAGTAGATGGAAGCTCCCCCCACCCCCACCCCCACCCCCACAGAGCCAAATCCAACAGGTACCAGTATATTATCTTAAAAGGATGCCTGAAAATGAGAGAAGTGGCAGAAATTTTTAAATGAGGAAGAAATTGAAAATCATAGGGATTGGTAAAGATTGAAAACAGAAGCCAGCTTTCCCATCCTCTTCAGGTTTTTCCAGAGCAGGCATCAAATTGCTGCATTTTACAGCTCATGTCAGAGCTCTGCCCCAAATGATCAGGAACTGCTATCATTGTGATCATTATACCTTTTCTGCAAAAGTAGGCGTTACAACATCCATTTAGAAAAGATTACCCTCTGAAATGGTTAATTTTTGTTAACAGTTGGCACTTTAAACAGATGGTAAGCTTCTATTATTTGGAAAATTTACCAGTGCAGATCTGCTTATTCCTGGACAATGGCAGATAAATGAGAGGCAATTGTTCCTGCACCTGCACGGATGTTTGTCTTGTCTCCGATAAGGTGTGGCCGGGCATTGTCACTGAAGTGGGTTCCTCATTATCTCGGCTATTGTCCCAGGAATCAAAGCTATTATCAATGGTCCTGCCTTATTCTGAATAAATCCGCCACAATACCTGGAGAAGTGAGAAAATAGGTAATAGAGTGAATACCATGTGCTCGGAACAACATTTCATGCAAACCACCGCATTTTCCAGCTGATTCTTTTCATTTTAATTTTTTCATTACCAAGATAATACATGATCTTCATAAAACCGTGAACAATGAGAAATGTATAAAGTGAAAGCTTCTCTCCCATTCTCCAACCCCTCTTCTGGAAAAAAAGCCAGAGATATGCGCTGTGTGCCCCCAACCCCCCACCCCCTCCAGCTCCACATGCTCACAAAATGGTAATCATACTTATCATTTTGCCTTTTTCACTCTGTCTTCTATCCCTGCCATCTCTGTATCACCAACATTTTATTCTTTGGAGGCTCTCACAGAATTCCATTGCATGATTTCTCATATTTTATCCATCCCCTCCTTTGGATGTTTATTCCATACAAATATTTACAGAGTGAACATCTTTTGTACATAACTTTATGCATAATACTTTTGCTTAATACTTTCGAACTGCCCTCCAAATCAGACAAAAAAAAGTTTCATTGTTTTAATTTACATTTTTTTTGGAAAATTAGTTATAATTAAGTTCCACCCTCCCCCCCATGTTTATTGGCTGTTTGTATTTTCTCTATAAACTGTGGAAATAAATACGGACTAGCCAAATGGCAACTATTAAAGATTATTTATACAGAGCTTGCTAGAACGAGGGAGTCAGCCACCATCACTTGCATTTGGCAGAGACTCAAAGGCAGGCAGAGGGGTGGGAATGCTTTACAGTGGAGACAGGAGGCTTTAGTTCTTTGTGCCCTGAGTGGAGGCCTGGGGAAGCTGGAGGCGGGCTAACTAGCAGCCAGCATCCTATATGATTGGTTAGTGGATCATTTTTGGCTTTCTCTGGTTGGTCCCAGGTTGGATGCCAGGAGATAAATTAAGGATTCTGCCATTAGTGATTAAGTCCTCACTGTTTTAGACCAGTAGTTACAGAGGTTGTGGTTTTAATTCCTGGACTGGTTGTTGCAGACTTCAGATCAGAGTTCCATTTTTATGTCTGGTCTAGCCATTGTCCATTAGTATATTCAGTCTCTCAACTGTTTCTTCATTTCTCTTTTTTTTGGATATTTTTTTTATTGATTTCAGAAAGGAAGGGAGAGGAAGAGACAGAAACATCAATGATGAGAGAGAATCAGTGGTTGGCTGCCTCCTGCATGCCCCTTACTGGGGACCAAGTCCACAATCCAAGTATGAGCCCTGACTGGGGATCGAATAGTAACCTGGTTCGTAGGTTGAAGTTCAACCACTGAGCCACACCAGTCAGGCGCTTTTTCATTTCTGTTGCCTTTACAGGGTGGACAAAAATAGGTTTACAGTTGTGAGTATGGGAGTTTATTCTTACATTATTGTTTATTTATTAACTAGAGGCCCAGTGCACGAATTCGTGTATGGATGGGGTCAGGCCAGCCTGCTCCAATCGGGGTGATTGGGGTGGTGGCAGGGAGGAGACGTGGGAGGTTGGTCAGCCAGCCCCACCCCTGATTAGGGTTGAGGCCATCTGGGGGCAGGAGCTGTGGGCGAATGACGAATAGGCCCTGACCCCTGGTCGAACTCCCAGTTGAGGGGACAATTTGAATATTAGCTTTTTATTATATAGGATTATTATATTATTAATTTGTATTATTTGTCATATTATTATTGTTATTATTTTATCCCTTGTTGTGACTTATCTTTTTAGGTAATGTCTTTTTCTATATGTAAACCTACTTTTGCCAACCCTATATTTCTATTGGGCTATTCATCTTCTCTACTCCCCCTCTCAATTGGTAAACCTGGAGCGGGATCATTAAAGTCATGGCTTCAGTCTTTAGGATTTTGTTATATAATTAAAGTAACACGTATTGCTGTTGGTTTGGAGGAGACTTTTTAACACTAAGAAGCACATGTGTACATGTTATATTACTCAGAAGAAAAAGTGGGGGGGTGGGTTTCACTCTCACAAATGAAAATGCTCTGCAGAAGCAAAGAAAAGCAAACCTGTCTGGCCCCTGTTTGAGGCATATGTGTGGTTGGGGTAGGAGTGATATTTGGAGCAGAGTTTATGGCAGCTTCACAGAATGGGGAGTGGACGCCCCAGGACACAACACGGAGCCTTCAGAAGGATGATGCTGTACCGCATTTTTCCATCGCTGATGTTACTCTGCACAAAGCTTACAGGTTTGGAAATCTTCATCATGCTTTGAAAGAAGAATTTATAATTAATTTTACACATCTATTAATTTTTTCTTATTGTTAATCTTCACTTGAGGGTATTTTTCCCACTGATTTATAGATATATTTTTATTAATTTCAGAGAAGAAGGGAGAGAAAGAGATAGATAGAAACATCAATGATGAATCATTGATTGGCTGCCTCCTGCACGCCCCCCACTGGGGATGGAGCCCACAACCAGGCATGTGCCCTTCATTGGAATCAAACCTGGGACCCTTCAGTCTGCAAGCCGACGCTCTGTCCACTGAGCCAAACCAGCTAGGGCTCCACTGATTTTTAAAGAGAGTGGAGGGGAAGGAGGAGGAGCGGGGGAGAGAGAGAGAAACATTGATGTAAGAGAGACACATCTATTGATTGCCTCCTGCATGTGCTCCACCTGGGGGCTGGGGATAGAGCCTGTAATTGAGGTACATGCCCTTGACCGGGAATCAAACCCGAGGTCCTTCAGTCCACAGGCTGGTGCTCTAACCACTTAGCAACCCAGCCAGGGCACATCTATTAATTTTTAATCCTGTGAGAGTAAGTATGGAGTCACTCACTAAAAAGTCAACACGCATCTCTTTCGGGGGCAGCAGCATTGGGTCAACAAAGCTTGGGTCTGTCCTAGCTGCCTCCTGGCGACCCTTTCACCATTTCTGAGCTCTGTCCCCAACTGACAACTGTAGGCTTTCTTTCTGTTTGTTGTTTTTGGTGGGGAGGAGGGACTGACTGTGAGCTACTGGTTCCTGGGAGTACATTCCACCTCCCTCTTAACCAGTGATGAAAGGTGTGCAGGTATGAAAGCCTGCCTGTTCCTGGGGTATGACGGACACTCTAGTTTCCTGTGGGACCCCCTTTGCAAGAGTTTGCCTAAGAGGGCACCCTGGCTTGACTTCCTTTTCCCTGTCCTGACCCCTCCATTCCCTTACAGGTCTCCCCCAGGGCACACTTCCTTAATAAATCACTTTCCCACCAATCATTGTTTCAGGGTCTGCTTGTAAGAAAATAGACTTAAAATAGCATACAAATTCCTAACTCACAAACTGGTGTGATTTTCAGCAAATCATACTCCCTCCAGGCCTCTGTCCACACCTAGAAAAAGGAGAGTATGCACTAAGTTATTTGTAGGACTTTTAAAGAGTTAAAACACTGTGATTTCCTTTAAATCGTGATTACGTGTTTTATTTCTTCACTTATGGCTTTCAAATGGTCAGTGAACTTGTGGATTATATGCTAACTATGAATATGATTCTATTTTTTTCCTGAAGAGAGGTTTGGGTTTGTAACTCCCATTGGATTTGGGTTTGTAGCTCCCACAAAAATTAGCAACCACTCTGTACAGCTAGTTGTTTACAACTTCAGAAGGGCTAGGGAAAGGGCATTGTCACATGCCCCCAACATTAATCTTTTCAGACCAATAATGATTTGATTAAAACCACTTCATATTTATTTTTAAATGATAATTTAAAATATGTGCTAATTGTAGTTGTGCAGCAGAACTAACACATTCCTCCCTGCCCTGTCTCTGATGGTATCTTCCTCTCGTTAACATAGTCTCTTGTGGGTTCAGGCTTTTTTGACCTTGCAGTTGGAGCAGCTGCTTGGCTTATAATTTATTGACCTACTGTGTGCATAACAAGTGTTGGATAAATCAGCCTGGCTTTGTTAAAAAAGAAAACATATCTGTGAGTATTAAAGAATATAAAACCCACTTACTTGAGCTTCTCCCCATGTTCCTCTCTTCTTGTACACAGACAGACACAGGCACACACTATCATGGGCATCAGAAAAACTCTACAGAAGTTTTCAAGTGCAGGATTCAAAATCTGGTTTTTAGTAGAAATATTGAGTAAATGAGTAAGTAGAGCTCAAGGGAGAAAGGTCTGTTTGAGTGAGACATAAAGTGGGGACTCATCAGCATGTCCTTGGTTTTAGGACCTGTGGGGTGATATGGAACTAAAGCTATAGAAAGTGTCTCCATTGGAGGAAGCAAGGTGATGGATACATGGGATTTGTTACTATCTTTGTAACTGCTGGTGATTCTATATTATTTCAAAATACAAAGTTTTTTAAAAAATATATGGGTCTGTATAAGATTCCCTAGGGGTTAATTTTAAAAAGTGATGACTTACTAAACACTTAAATCTAAATTGTCCTGGGCAATCCGGAAATGGAGATTCACAGTAACTATGGTTCAGGCCCTTCAAGAAGTAGATATCAAGATGAGATTAGATGTGGAGAAGACTTGTGGAGAACTCCTGTGAAGGACAAAGGGGAGGCAGCCCAGGAGGTGCAGAGAACTCAGAGGATGAGACAGATCTCACCTGTGAAGGGTAGGGGAAGGATGGGTTGGCCGGGAAAGCCTCAGACTGCAGCCCAGCTATCAGGAAATTGCAACCAGAACCAGGGGAATCCTTGAGCCAAAGTTACCCCGGAAAGGAGTTCCATATCTCACAGGAATGAGCTAGAATTTTTACCTCCCAGTGCTTGGTTGGAGATGTGACCATTTAGAGCCTTGTCCCCTGAACCATGCTCAGGGTAACCAGGATCCCATAATTCTCTGTCATTACAGTCCTGAGGCTGCAGGTGAGTATGAGTGGGTCTCCACGTCCAGGCATTTCACAGTGAAGGAGCTGCTGGGGCAGAAAGAGAAAGAAATGTCACAATGTGCTGGGACCCAGGGACCAGTTTTCTTTGTGTCATCATCTAGGGGTGGGAACTCACATGAGTTCAAAAATCTTAATTGCAAACATGGCATTCCAGGTCATTTTACAAAGGAATATTTTTTCAATTTAGGAGAATAAACATGTATTATCACAAGGTTGATGGATGTTTTAAATATATAGACATATGTCATGGGAGCCTCCATTCATACCTTGTGCTAGGCCTTGCCAATATTAGAACCATAGCTATACTTTCCTGGAAAATCCATATATAGACAGAAAATAACATTCAAAAGATTGAAGAATTTTAAGAACTGCTAAGTAACAAATTAATATATGTCAACATATAAATCTTGTTAAAAATTTCTAAATCTATATAAATAAAAATGTAAATGTTCATTTGTTCAAAATCTCAAATCTCTGAAAGTTCTTCACTGATTGCTTTGAAATTTTGACACAACATTGCATTCAAATATGCAAGTGTTTTTATATACCTACATTATATAGATGTCAAACCTGTGCCAGGTAAAAACATGCTTTTTTTGAAAAATAGCACCATCTGTTGGACATAAAAGCAACACACGCTACGAACTTAATATTATTCAGTCTAACATTCAAAGCCAGGCAGTCACATATAAGTCCGTCAACATTGTTGTGGAGGCAGATGAAGCAGTTAATTATCCAACAGAATTTTGGAATTCACTCGATCTGCCAGGGATGAAATTCAATCGGCATGCCAATTATCATGTTGGAAAATATCAGCCAGCATGGGGCTGGGCCTTGGGCCGGGGTTGGGCTGGGGCTCTGGGCTCGAGGTGCGGGCAGTCGCCAAGATCCCTCCCACGCTGGCAGCTGAGGGCTCACAGGGAGTGTGGTGGGTGAGGGCAGGGGAGCTTCCTCAGCTCCTTTTTCCTCCAGCTTTTGGGTTGCTCAGCGAATGCCCCTGCCGGCAGGAGTTGGGAGTGGCCAGGCTGCTTCGTCGGGCGTGGGGTGCAGGGTGCAGGTTGCCAGTGGGGAGTGGGGGTGCAGGGTGGAGCTGAGGGGCCCAGGCTGCAGAGGCGCACATGTGCGAGGTCAGACCAGTTGGGCAGGGTGGGGGTGGTGGTGTGCCAGGGGCAGCCACCTGGGAGAGTGCATTGTATACTCACAAACATTGTGCAATTAAACATATTAGAAATGTGCGCTTTCTCTTTTCTTTCTTTTCCATTTACCCAGACTGAGCCACAGCAACGCGTGGCCGGGTACAGCTAGTAAGATATATGTTATATATCTCATGATATATGTAGTATAATATACATTATATTCTATATCTAAATTATATAATATATTATTTCTTTTTTTTTTAATTTATCTTTATTGTTCAGATTATTACAGTTGTTCCTCTTTTTTCCCCCATAGCTCCCCTCCTCCCAATTCCCACCCCAACCTCTGACCTTGCCCCCCCCCCATTGTCCTCATCCATAGGTGTACAATTATTGTCCAGTCTCTTCACGCATCCCCAACACCCTTAACCCCCGAAAATTGTCAGTC
>PVJC01046793.1:0-13151 GCA_004026665.1 Murina feae
AAGATACTTGATACCTTTTCAAGAGAAAAATACATGCTGCAAAATACTATTCTTTTATTATCTCAATTTTGATTGATTTCTTAAGTATTAATACGTATTTGCACACAGGAAAAAAGCTCAGAAGGGTATATATCAAAATGTTAATAATTATCACTAAGTGCTGTGCTTACAGGAACATTTTGCTTTCTTTGTGTCTGTGTGCTTTTCTGTGATTCCCAGGTTTTCTACATTTACTTTTATAATCAAAAGCAAAAGTATGTTGACTGGACAAATGAAAAAAGAAAGAAAAGGATGCTGATCCAAATTCTAGAACGCCCACAATTGTTTCGCCAAAAGATATAATACACTTGAGAACAAATCCTAAAAGGCAGCCTAAAGTTTGGGAAAATAAAGACCAACTCAGAAGACAGAGCACCAGGAAGTTTCCCACAGAATTAAAATAGAGACAGACTCCTGATTTTAAGCAATTCCCGCAGCCCAGGTGGGATCTCCACATCTGTGTGTGCCAGGCAGAAAGGAAAAGACCAAGAGAGCCTCAAATGCCACCCGAGTGGCCCGTCAGAAAGGACAGGCTCGGAAGGAAAGGACTGGAATCGATGCAGCGCTCTCCCTAGACTCAGCACGCCCCACCGCCACACCTCTCTCAAGCTAAAGCCACTTTCAGAAAATGTTTTCTAGGCAGCAGCCTTCAAGAGAAAAAGGAGCCTTTCTTTCCGTGGCATTCCCTCGCCACATATGGTACTGCTCAGAATAGAGGCTTTTATGAGGGAGGGTTCGGGTACCACAGCCATGGTTATGCCATTGACCACAAACAATAAATAGATGTTAGGGTTTATGTTTCCATGCAGCAGAGGCACCCTGAGTAATTACGCTATAGCTTCCAACAGATGTTTATTGAGGGCCTACTAAGCATAGGCCCTATTTGTAACAACATCACACACACACACACACACGTGCACACACGTGTTCTGTTCCAGGACTCAGACTGGGGCAGTAATGTGTAGGCTGGAGGCACTGGCCAGTGTGATTCTACAGGTCCCATCTCCTGAATTGGGGAAAGGGAGCAGAGGAAAAGCACTGATCCTTGTGAAGGATCAAGAGAACAAGTCACTGCATCCCACCACTACAGCCGCTGGAAAAGGGGATGAGTTGTGTAGAAAGAGGCCTTCAGCCTCCCTAAAACCCCCCCGCGCAGCATCCGTGGGAGCAGAGTCACTGCAGGGCCTGGGCCTGGAGGAAAGGACATCACCAGGTTATCAGGCAGGAAGAGAGAAAACCACGCCTCCAGATGCTTCTCCCCACACACGTAAAGGAATCACATCAGCCACCGCTTCATCATACATACTTTTGCCCCCATTGTTCTTCAGGACATTGGAGAGGTTGACAGAGGCGGTGCCTAGCAGTTCATTTCTTAAGGTATGGCAGCTCCAGACCTTCAAATCTAAATGACTCTGGGCCGTGACATTCCTGGAAAACAAATAGTTGATTCATTACATCCAAGCAGATCAATCAGTCTGATTGCCTTAGAAGAAAACAGGTATTGCTGACAACTTGGAAGGGCGGGGAGGACCCAAACAGGAAGACGCTCACATAACCCCTAACCCCCCAAAGCTGACCCTGTAGCCACCTAGCTAATAATGAACACTCTGTGAGCTCAATGATGTGGAAACACTAAGAAAGAGAGGCACCTCGGGTACCAAAGGCAGAAGACTTAGAGGCTCCACAGGACACCTGGATCTCCCACCACAACCCCCCTGGGGCGCCTTCTCTCTTTCCCCCACATTCCTGCGTTCAAAAGAGAAGAGACTTTCTCTTACAAGATGATGATCTCATTCCAGAGAAGCTCGGAGCTCCCGATTCGCTTCCCAGTCTTCTTGGTCTCACTGGGCAGTCCATCCACTGCCACTTCTACAAATGAGTTAATTCGATGCTGGCGATTGTGCACCTTGGGCTTTGCTGACACCACTGGACAGGAAAGAAAGAAAAAGTCAAGGATGAGGCAGAGGGCTCCCAGCTGCCCCCCTGTGGCAGACGGTGTCACTCTTTTTTGCTGTTTCAATCAAAAAATAAATGTTGGGGGTTTTTTTCCTGATTTTAATAAAACTTTTTAAAAACGTCAGGACATACACACACACACAAAATATGAAGCATAGAACCAAAAATCACTCCTAACCTAAAAACATGATGTTGGTAAATTCAGACTTTCCAGACTTTCAACTTTTATATCCCCAATTCTTTAAAAATTCTTCTCCTCCCAAAATCCATTTTAAAGGTAGTAATACAAGCTTATCATAAGAATATGCCATAACTTAGTTAACTATTCTTTCACTGATGAATAGATTACTTCTAATTTTTTTGCTGTAGGAAAATTACTGTAAGTGTATATACAGCATTTGGTTGCATTTCTGAGTATCCTTCCAAATCTATGAATGTTTTTTTTTAAGTTCCTAAAACTGCCTAATTTCTTTCTAAAAAGGGTAAATCTGTGTAGATGCCCATGAGCACTATAGGAAGATGTCCATTTCACCAAACACTGTATAACACTGAGTGCAATGTCTTTTCATTCTTTGCAAATATCGCAGGTTTAAAAAAATAGTATAAAGATAATCGCTAAGAACTGAGTACCTTTTACAGATACTACGCACACATCATCTACCCGAATCCTCACAGTGAACCCATGAGGCAGGAAATATGTCATCACCCCATTTCACCAGGAGGAAACAGGCTTAAGGAAGCCAGGTCATTGCCCCAGGCCATAGAGCCAGGAAGCTTTGAGCCAGGATGTGCAACTGGGCAGCCTGACTGCACCATGTTTTGTGCCATTACCAGACTTTGCTTATTTGTTCTAATGCTTTCCTTAAATTACGAGTGAGACTGAATGTTTTTTCCATGTGCTTGTTACCATCTGCATTTCCTCTTCATGTGGCAGCGTTTCTGATGTTCACTTGGCACCAGCGAGCCAGGGACTCAAAGAGAACAAGCAAGAATCAGCCCAAGGCCAGACAAGCTCCTCTGAGAGTATATATTAGCCTCGAGAACTCCAGGTCATTAGGATGAAACACATCTAGATACCTTCAATCCTATGCCCCAGAGGAGAGCATATTACTGACATCCCTTATCTATGATGGCAAGGCTGTTCTAGCCTGGGCTCCCCTCTTGTCAAGAGTTAGCAAACCTCTCCCTCCCAGATCCTTCTGAGAGGTGACAGTCCTTTAAGGGGCCACAATTTGGCAAAGGACAAACCCATCTCTGGATTGTTTTTAGCAAATAGCTCTCTTCTTCAGGCCCAAAAGGAGAGTGGAGAGAAATTCAAAGAACAACAACATCAAAAGTTGTGACTAAGATTCAGGAGCAAAAAAGGGTGGTACCAGGGAAAAAAGGTTGGGGTTCTGGGAAATGTGGCCCAGGATAGAAAAATAAAATACTTTACACATCGATCAAGGCTAACTGAGGCCACCTGGTGGTGCAAATATAGCTCTGCATGCAGGCTCTTGAACGGACTAATTATCCTATATAATAAAGAAGGGATATGCAAATTGACCATCATTCCGGTCAATTTGCACCCACAGCTGAGGCTAAGTTCCCATAACGAGTCTTAAGGAGCAATCAGCAGGGACCTGAGGCTGTGCAAAGATGCCACGCCTGGTCTCCATTATTCTAAATTAATTTTCTTCTAGTCTCTCTCTCTTCATTTTGCGTGCAGCCTCCTCCAGAACTCGAACCCTGAACGGGAACCCTGAACCACGCAGGACGTGTAAGAGGCTCCCACACCAATCAAGATGAGCGCAGTGCATTTGGTAGCTGTCTCCATAACCTTTTAAAAGCTGGAATGTTCTCCCTTCTTTTTCCATGACAATGACTTTAAAAGACTTCCACCAACTGTCATCTAGAATATGCCAAATTCTGCATTTTTCTGATTGTTTCCCTCACAATTAGATTCATATTGCACATTTTTGTCAAGAATATTACATAGGCTACACTGTATACTTATGCACACACCCTGTTATCCTACTGGGGAAGCTAGGTTATCCCGTGGTTAATGTGGGGTCTGCCAGGTCTCTCCACTGTAAAGAAACATTTTTCCCTCTAATTTATCATTAAGCAGCAGGTTGATGTGTTGCGTGTGTCTTTTTTTAAAAGACAAACTAAAATAAAGGCATTGAAGTTTATCTAGAAAATTTACTGTTTGATGAAATCTAAATGCCAGTCTCTTCTATATGGAATCACATCTTCACATAGGATTTCGTTTTTCAAGTCAACGAAAAAGGCAAAAACCACATGTGGCCAAAATTATACCCTTGAAAAGCTCTTAGGAAGGCACCAGAATAGAACCTGGCATTTTGTCTTTCAATAGGTTTCAAACAGTTGTTTGCTTTGCTGTGCTTTGTTTTCCATTGTTTCTTTCTTTTTAAATATATTTTTATTGATTTCAGAAAGAAAGGGAGAAGGAGAGAGAGACAGAAACATCAATGATGAGAGAGAATTATTGATTGGCTATCTCCTGCTGTTCCTATTGGAGATTAAGCCTACAACCCAGGCATGTGCCTTGACTGTAATTGAACCCGGAACCCTTCAGTCCACAGGCTGACACTCTATCCATTGACCCAAACCAGTCAGGGCAAGAACCACCATTTTATATCACTTTGGCCAAAAGTTCCTTTTGTCCTTCTTCAAGAATTCCAGCTACACTATGACAACCAGATGAAAATGAACAGTTACACTCTTAAGCCATTTCACAAACTTTGGCTCTCGAGACCCAAGTGTGGTATAAATCCACCTCTTCCCCACACACTGGGCTGGACCTCAAATGACTAACGAACACTCCACACAGTGCCACTCACCTTTCAAAGTAAGCTGAGACTTCTCAAAAGGCAGGGCCACTCCTGTCCGGCTGGCGCTGGCAGATGCCATGTCATCACCAGGAAACTGCAAGACAAATACAGCAGTAGGTTTAGAGAACATCTGATAAGAGACTGGGGAACTGGACCCAACTTTAATATCTGAGTTTAAAGAGACAAAAAAAAAAACAACCACCCAGAAACCTTGAAGCATCTGTGGCCATGCTATTTCCAGCAGAGAGGTGTGTCTGTCTGTCTTATGATGGCTATTCAACTTGGATAGGTCTTTATAGCTTAAGAAGAACACTGTTATTTCAAAGCCTGGAGGAGGGAGGCCCTAATACAACATCTCCAAAAAGAAAGTCACAGTTCAACAATAAAACATAATCCTCATCATCCAATTTTTTTTATGGTCAAAAGATCTAAATAAACAGTTCTCCAGCCCTAGCCGGTTTGGCTCAGTGGATAGAGCGTCGGCCTGCGGACTGAAAGGTTCCGGGTTCGATTCCGGTCAAGGGCGTGCACCTTGGTTGTGGGCACATCCCCAGTGGGAGGTGTGCAGGAGGCAGCTGATGGATGTTTCTCTCTCATCGATGTTTCTAACTTTCTATTCCTCTCCCTTCCTCTCTGTAAAAAAAAAATCAATAAAGTATATTAAAAAAATAGTTCTCCAAAGATATACATATCAATGGCCAATAAGCACGTGAAAAGACATCCCATGCCATTAGTCATAAGGTGTCCGTGTCATCCCATCTCTGCTAGAAATCTATCTTGTACTTTGAATGGATCTTTTTCCTCATACATAATTTTGTAATATTATAAATATTGGTTCATTAAGTTATGGCTGATATTCCAAGTGTCATTATACATTATAAAATTGTGTTCATTTCATTGTATAATATTTTAAAAATCACATTTGTGAATATCACCAGGAATCTTTTAAGTACTGGGAAGCTGTCAGCTCTTGGGGTAGATGTAAGTGTTCCAAAATTCTAATTTTCACTTAAAAACTCATATTTTATCATTGGCAACAGATATTGTCAGTTGTTTTCCTTGAAATGGCAGACTCACTTTGTTCATTTTCAATAAAATGCTGCCAAATTCTCAACTCCAGTAGCTTTAGGTCTATTAATGTTTTTTAAATAAAAATGGTATTTCATGGCCCAGCTGGATTCTCCTTTAATCCAGGAGAATGAAACTTGAAGGCTCAGTGGTTAGGCATTGACCTATGAACCAGGAGGTTATGGTTCAATTTCTGGTCAGGGCACATGCCCAGGTTGCAGGATCCATTCCCAGTGGGGGACGTGTAGGAGGCAGCCAATCGATGATTCTCTCTCATCATTGATGTTTCTATCTCCCACTCCCTCTCCCCTTCTCTCTGAAATCAATAAAAATATATTTTTAAATAAATAAGCAAATGGCAGCCTAAATATAGCATGATGCCATTGCATAACACTTGAACTTACACAAAACAATTTCATATATTCTTGTGGACACGCATAAATGGGATGAAAGTATAGAAGCATGGGTGGGAAGGAACCCCACCATGTAGACAGAAGTTGGAGGAGCAGGGGAAGCCAAGGGGGGAGCAGGGGAATTGGAGTGAGGAGAGACCAAGGGAACTTCAACTGTATCTGCAACATTTTATCTTTCAATGAAAAAAGTTCTGAAGCAAATATGGCAAAATGTTAATATTCATTAAATCCAGATGGTAGTTTTTATGACTGCTTGTTATGTATTCTCTGAACCATTTCATATGTTTGATCTTTTACATAATTTAACAATAATTTTAAGGCGGAAAAAAGGATCTTATCTTGAGTAATTAAGGAAAGATTAATGATTATACATTAAGCCTGGGGGCTTTTAGTAACAGAGGTTAAGGTACTAAAGGCTGGAAATCCATTATTTATAGACTTTAAAAATAAAAGAATCTTTAAAATCTTCACATCCACTGGGACTCTTTCTTTCCTGAGGCAACTTGACTGAGGGTAGTTTTTAAACTCGCTTGTTCTCCCTGAGCTTTAGCTGCTTTTAGCCTTTGTTCCAAACTCAAGAGAATCCAGGAGAGTAAAACTTGAAGGCTCCACGTGGCCCACTAAATGGGAAAAAGACTGAACCTCTTGATCTATATACTTCATGGCCCGAAAACATCGATCAGGTAAATCCTAAAGGAGGCTCAGAAGGAAGCCAATGGGAACGCAGGAGAAACAGTGACCCCACCTGGTGCTCCTTCTCCAGTGCCTCTCAGAGTCCACAGGTTACTAATCACAATCCAGGTGATTCTGTGGGGCTATGTTTGTCTTTCCAGATCCAATTAGCAAGTTATCAATCTGACGTTACAAGGTAGGTATCTTGAACTGTAAAACCTTTCCAAACCATGTTATAAAAAAAAAAAAAGGGCATTACACAGCATTTATCCCAGCAAAACTCTACACTGCTGAAGTAATATTCCCTGGCAATAGCAATGGGAAGTGTTTGCATCCAAATCACTTCAAATAATCTGAGTTAGCATAAACCTCCACTCCTATTACCTAATTCGTCATGTCTGGCTTTTAATTAAAAACTAAAAGTTATGCTAAAAGGCAAAAAAAAGCAAAGAAGAGACAAACATCAAAACCAGACTTAGATATGATATAGGTTTTGGAATTATCAGAGAATTTTAAATAACTGATTAATACGTTAAGGGCATTAATGAAAAAGGTAGACAACATCCATGAACAGAAGGGTAACATAAGAAGGATTCAAAAGAAAATTCTAGAAATCTAACCACTGTAACATAAATGAAGAACGCTTCGAAGGGCTGGCTTATCAGTATACTAGACATGGTTAAGGAAAAAATCAGTGAGCTTGAAGATATGTAATAGAAACTCCAAAACTGAAACATATGGAGGAAAAAATGCTTTATAAAAACAACAACAGAACATCCAAGAATTTTGGGACAATTTCAAAAGGTGCAAAATACACATAACTAAAATATCAGACGAAGAAAAAACAGAACATAAGAAATATGTGAAGTATCGATGGCCAAGAACTTTGCAAAATTAATGACATATACCAAACCACATATCCAGAAAACTCAGAGAACATCAAACAGAATAAATGCCAAGACAACAAATAATTTCTAAAAAATATATAAAAATTACACCTGGACATACCAAAGACAAAGAGAAAATCTTGAAAGAAACCAGAGGGGAGAAAACACTTTACCTATGGAGAAATAAGGATACAAATCACAGCAGCCTTCTTGTGAAGCAAGAAGAAAGTGCAGTGAAATATTTATAGTGTTGAAAGAAAAAATAACGCCAACCTGGAATTTGTGTATTCGATGAAGTTATCCTTTAAAAGCAAAGGAGGGGAAAAAAAGACTTTCTCAAACCAAACCTGCTCTGCAAGAAATGTTTAAAAGTTCTCCCAGGAAACGGAAAGTGATATGGGTCAGAAACTTGTATCTACACACAGAAAAGAAGAGCAGGGGAGAAGAAATGAATGAAGCTCCACCCACTGGCTTCTTTACACACTAGATTGACACACAGGGAAAGGGCGTGTGCCCAGAAGGGTTGCCAAATAGAAAACAAATAAGAGGACTCGCAACACAGGTGAGAAGCGGAAGAAAAACAAAGCAGTGAAGGAGGACGGGAATTTGGGCTGAGGGTTGGAAATAGAAATTTTAAGTTGTGGACAAGAAGTTTCATTAAGAAGATAACTTTATTTTTAAATATATTTTTAATTGATTTCAGAAAGGGAGGGAGGGAGGGAGGGAGGGGGAGAGAGAGAGGGAGGGGGAGAGAGAGAGGGAGGGGGAGAGAGAGAGAGAGAGAGAGAGAGAGAGAGAGAGAGAGAAACATTAGTAATGAGAGAAAATCACTGATCGGCTGCCTCCTGCATGCCCCCCACTGGGGACCAAGCCTGCAACCCAGGCATGTGCTCTTGATCTGAATCGAACCAGGGACCCTACAGTCTGCAGGCTAATGCTCTACTCACTGAGCCAAACCAGCTAAGGCGAGAAGGTAACTTTTTTTTTTGTATATTTTATTGATTTTTTTACAGAGAGGAAGGGAGAGGGATAGAGAGTTACATCAATGAGAGAAACATCGATCAGCTGCCTCCTGCACACCCCCCAATGGGGATGTGCTCGCAACCAAGGTACATGCCCTTGACTGGAATCGAACCTGGGACCCCCCCAGTCCGCAGGCCGACACTCTATCCACTGAGCCAAACAGGTTAGGGCGAGAAGGTAACTTTTGAGGGAAAGATTGAAGAAGTACAAGAAGGGAACTGAGGATATCTGTGGAAAAACATTTCAGGCAGATAAAAGGGCAAGAGCAAAATCTCCTGAGATGCTAACATATCTTGGAAATATAAAGAACAAAACAGGGTCAGTGTGGCTGGAGGGCAATGAAAGAGGAGGAAAAAGATAGCCATAAGAGTTGCGATAGAATTTATCCTGTTAGGAAGAACTAACCTTAATGAAATATGAAATGCCTTGGAGCAGTGGATCTCAGTTCTTTTCATACATTTGAATTATCTAGAGAGCACTTAAAAAAAAAAAAAAAACAAGTCCAGCCAGTGGCGTGGCTCAGTGGTTGAGCACTGACCTATGAACCAGGGGGTCACAGTTTGATTCCCAGTTGGGTTGCTGGCTCTGTCCCCAGTGTGGAGCTTGCAAGAGACAGCCAATCTATGATTCTCTCTCATCATTGATGTTTCTATCCCTCTTTCCCTCTCCTTTCCTCTTATGAAATCAATAAAGATACATTTTTTAAAAACCTTACTAGAAAGCTACAGAAATCAACACTGTGTGGTACTGAAATAAGGATAGACATATAGGGCAGAGGAATAGCATTAAAAGTTCAGGTACAAACCCATACACTAAGTTCAACTGATTTCTTAATTTATTGATTAAAGAGAGGGGGAGAGAGGAAAAACACATCAATTTGTTGTTCCACTTATTTATGAATCATTGGTAGATTCTTGTATGTGCCCCAACTGATCGAACCCTCAACCTTAGTGTATCGGGACAATGCTGTAACCAACTGTGCTACCTGGCCACAACAAGTTCAACTGATTTTAGACAAGGGCGCCAAGACAATCCAATAGGAAACAAATAATATCCTTTTCAACAAATGATGCTGGGGTAACTGGATATTCATGTCCAAATGAATGAAGTTGGACCCCTACATCAGACCTTATACAAAAATGAACTCAAAATTTACCAAAGACCTAAATGTAACAAAGCAAAACTATAAAACTGTTATAAGAAACCAGAGGTGTAAATCCTCAAGACTTTGGATTAGGAAATGGTTTCTTATCTGATACCAAAAGCGTAAAGAAAAACTAAATAAATTTGAATTATCAAAATTTAAAACTTATGTGCTTCAAAGGATACCATAAAAAAAGTGAAAAGAGAACCCTAAGAATGAGAGAAAATATTTGCAAATCATGCATCTGATCAAAGACTTGTATCTAAAATATATAAATAACTCTTACAACTCAACAATAAAAGACAAATAACCCAACTAAAAAAATGGGCAAAGGATCTCAATAGAGATTTCTCCAAAGAATATATACAAAGAACTAATAGCAGATGAAAAGATACTCAATATCATTAGTCACTAGAGAAATGCAAATTAAAACCACAATGAGATACTTCAAATACCCATAACAGTCAAAAGCAAAATATATACAATGACAAATGTTGGCAAAAATTTGGAAAAATTGCATTTGCTAGCAGGAAATGAAAAATAGTGAGCAGTTTTGGAAGACAGTTTAGCAGTTCCTCAAAAAGTTAAACATAGCCCAAGCAGGTTTTGCTCAGTTGGATAGAGCGTTGGCCTGTGGACTGAAGGGTCCTGGGTTCGATTCCAGTCAAGTGCATATGCCTAGGTTGCAGGCCCAATCCCCAGTGGGGGCCATGCAGGAGGCAGCCAATCAATGATTCTCTCTCATCATTGATGTCTCTCTCTGTCTCTCTCTCTCTCTCTTCCTCTCTGAAATCAATAAAAATACATTTTTTAAAGTTAAACATAGAATTACCATAAGACCCAGCATTTCCATTTCTAAATATATATCCAAAAGAATTGAAAACATGTATCCACACAAAAACTTGTACATGAATCTTCATAGCAGGATTATTCATAATGTCTAGAGTATAGGCAAGTAGGAGAGAAAAAGTTTTTTTCAAACATTTAAAATGTCCAATATCTGACTATTGTAAGTCCAGACACAGAAAAGAGGTAAAAAAGAAATCATAAAAGAAAATTTAAGCTGAAATGGAATACACTTCTAGACAGAAAGGACCCAACTGTCCAAAACAATAAATGGGACTAGAACCACAATAAGGCACAATGGCATGAAATATGATAACATAGGGATAAAGAGTATACAAGCTTCTAGTCCCATTTACAAAGAACAGGCGTCAGAATGTCATCAGATTTCCCAACAGCAATACTGAATTTGAGACAACAATGCAATGCTTTCAAATTTCAGATAAAATTCTTTCCAATCTAGAATTCTATAACCAAGAAAACCATCCATCAAGCATGACAGGAAAACAATGATATTTTCAGATTTTCAAAGTCTCAAAAATGTGGCTTCCAAAACTTTCTCAGGAAGCTGCTGAAAAACATGTGCTCCAGGGAAGTAAATGAAAAGATGCAGGATGCTATGTAGTCACATGGGAAAGGCAAAAGGAATTCCCAGAACGGGGATGAAAAGAAGTCCCAACGCATTATGGGGCAATAGTTTAGAAAGCAACCAGTCCAGCCCAGCGGGCGTGGTTCAGTGGTTGAGCATCGACCTATGAATCAAGAGGTCACCATTTGATTTCCAGTCAAGGCACATGCCTGAGTTGTGAGCTCAATCCCCAATGGGGGGTGTGCAGGAGGCAGCTGATAACTGATTCTCTCTCATCATTGATGGTTCTATCTCTGAAATCAGTAAAAAAAAATATTTTTTAAAAAAGAGAAAGCAACCAGTCCAGATTAGACAGTTTATAAGAAGTTGTCATCTCTAGATGAAAGAAAGAAAATGGAAGATTACATGATGCATCTAAGTGCATTGAAAGAAGCATTATTTTAGCTCCATCAGAATGCTTGGAACTGATGTGATAGGTAAACAGAAAATTACGCAAATGAAAAAAATTAGAAAATATGTAACTCTAGTAAAAACAAAAGTACAAAAAAGGAAATGTAATCCTAATACATGACGTGGCTCAACTGTGAATATTTATAATCATAATAACATTCTATTTAATCAAAACTTGTGCTGTGGTTAATAATCAGAAGATGGGGGATAGAAGTGTGTGCTTTTGGAGACTGGCTGCAAAGAAAGCTAACTCCTCATCTTCAATGGTTAAAAGACAACAGACAAGCTAAGAAACAACAGTATAAGAACAGCATGTGTATAACATTAGAAATGCAGAAGTCAACACCAGAAGAGATCGAAGAGTTAATGGTCATTGATTCCATGCACTAAGAATCAAGAATCAAAAGAGGTGAAGCAAGGAGCTGCTGTCACATTATAATTATACTAGGGGCCCGGTGCACAAAAATTTGTGCACTCGGGGTGGAGGGAGTCCCTCAGTCCGGCCTGTGCCCTCTCACAGTCTGGGACCCCTCAGTGGATGTCCTACGATGGCCCCAGTCTGCCAGGCGCCTTTTGTGTGTGTGTGTGTGTGTATGTGTGTGTGTCACCACTGGGGAACTGCCCCCAGCTGCATCTGAGGCTCGGAGCAGTTCTCCTGTGTGTGTCTACCTGCTGGGGACCTGCCACCAGGCACACTGTGGAAACTTGGAGCAGGCACCCCTTCTATGTTGATCTCTCAGACTCTTGCCCTCCCCTGCATGTTGTTCTCTTTTGTGAGCTGTGGCCAGGGCTGGGTGCTGCCTGCCTGCCAAGCTTGCCTACTGCCCATCTTCCTCCAGCCACCAGAAAGCAGGGAAAACGCCGCCTCGTGGTCAGGCCAGCCTTTTCCTGCTCCCTGATCCTCGGAAGGGACCTGGGAAGCCGCCAAGCAGGCCGCCAACTCTTTCCCACTCACTCGTCCCCTGCTGCCTTCCTTTCCCATTTCCCGGTGCCGCCAAGGGGTCTGGGGAGCTGCCAAGCAGGACCCCAGCCCCTGCAGCCTTGCTTTCCTGCTCCCTGGTGTCCTGCAAAGGGCCTGGGAAGCCCACCAAGCAGGCCACTGACCCCCCGCTGCCTCTTTCCCACTCCCCGGCCCGCCACCTTGCTTTCCCACTTCCTGGTGCCCTGCAAGGGGCCTGGGAAGCCCACTAAGCAGGCCACTGACCCCCTGCTGCCTCTTTCCCACTCCCC
>PVJC01046794.1:0-13168 GCA_004026665.1 Murina feae
TTTATGGGTAACCAGACCTGCAGGGGAGGGCAGTTAGGGGTGACCAGGCTGGCAGGGGAGGGAAGTTAGTGATGACCGGGCCTTCAAGGGAGGGTAGGTAGAGGGGCTCCTAGGCCTATAGGGGAGGGCAGTTGGGGGGACAAGGCCTGCAGGGGAGGGCAGTTGGGGGTGATCAGGCCAGCAGGGGAGGGAAGTTGGGGGTGACTGGGCTGAAAGGGGAGCAGTTAGGCATCGAACAGGCTGGCAGGGGAGTGATTAGGGAGTGATCAGGCTGGCAGGCTGAAGTAATTAGGAGCAATCAGGCAGGAGGCAGGCAAGCAGTTGGGAGCCAGCAGTCCTGGATTGTGAGAGGGATGTCTGACTGCCTGTTTAGGCCCGATCCCACCAGGCAGTCAGACATCCCTCAAGGGGTCCCAGAGAGGGTGCAGGCTGGGCTGAGGGACACACACACACACACACACACACACACACACACCGTGCACAAATTTTGTGCACCAGCCTCTAGTCTCTTTATAATGAAGAAAATGAACCCCAGAGTAGTTAAGTGGCATGCCCAAGGCCAAAGAGAGTGACAGGCCATTCATGATATGGCTAGAGAAGGGTATTTCCTCAGAGCTCCCTGTTTGCTCACTTCTTTTTTAAAATCTTTATTGTTGAAAGTATTATGTATGTCCTTTTTTTTCCCCATTGAGCCCTTCTACCCTGCCCCAGGCTTTTACCACCCTACTGTCTGTGTCTGTGGGTTATGCATACAAGTTCTTTGGTTGATTTCTCCCCACCCACCCACTCATCGCCACCTTCCCTCTGAGATTTGACAGTCTGCTCCATGCTTCTATGCCACTGGATCTGTTTTGTTCAACAGTTTATTTTGTTCATTAGATTCCATCTATGAGTGAGATCACATGATACTTGTCTTTCTCTGACTGGCTTATTTCACTTAGCATCATACTCTCCAGATCCCTCCATGCTGTCTCAAAGGATAAGACATCCTTCTTTTTTACTGCAGCACAGTATTCCATGTTGTATATGTACCACAGCTTTTTCTATCCACTCATCTATGGATGGAACTGGAGCTAGATACAGGGACTGAGTCCTGTGTGGCCAAACGGGACTTGGCATCAAGTGTGGAGAACTCAGGCAGGCAGCCCATGCTGAAGGCGGGTGTGCAGTGTGAAACTCCAGTCCAGTGCTTCCTGCTGGGCATCAATGCAGGAGATATCAGAGGAGGAAATCTGCCTCCATCAGGCCAGGGCCCCTGACCCACCTCAGAAGCATCACAGGGCTCCTGGTATTAAGGTTCTCCTCCATCTGTACTAAGAGCTGCTCTTGGGCAAGGGGGCCTTGGGAAAGAGGTCATGACCAACCACCAACACAGACATCAGAGTGAGTAGGTGGTAAAGGATACTCTACAGAAATTCTTATTTGGTTCTTTCTCAGATAACCTCACTCTCCATGCATTTTCCCAGTGTTTGGCCATGGCTCAAACACCCTCAGAGAAATTATTAAGAGAGGCAAGGTTACCTGCCAGGGCTCACATAACAAATGACCTCCACGTCCAAGTCCAGAGCTCTCTATCATGTGGTACACTATAGGTGCCAGGCTCACCTATTCTGTGCCTCTGGCGTGAACACCACGTACCATGAATTATACTGGAAACAGTTGTTCTTCCTTGTAATAACTAATGCCCTGACCTGTGTTCCAGAGAGTTCTCTGGACACATCACCCTACTCCATGGAACTCAGAGACTGTACCTAGACATCACTGCCTGTTCTGTCTTATTGGAACAACTGTGTGCCTCCGTGTTAGGTGGAGTGAAGAGAACCCCTAGAACACCTTGTATCTTATGGAGGCTGAGGAAGAAGCAAATGCAAATTCTGTCATGATCTGGATCTGCATAATATTAAATCTCAACCTTCAGAACACTTAGTCTCATGGTTTCCGTGGGTTTTGCATTATTTGTTCCCTTCTCATGCTCTAACATGCTCAGTGCAGATGGGAGTACTCTAGAAGATTAGCCTATCAGTTCTAAGGTAATCAGATGGGGAAGGAAGTGTTGGAAGCTTATGTACACTGTAGACTAAGAACCATTTGGGTGTTTTAATAAGGCAATCAAGAGTAGTGGAATGGAGTAGAAAAAAGCCAACGGCCATTGTTGGTAAATTTTATTTGTCAAGGATTTGCTCCTGCCCAGCCGTCAGTGAGAACTGACTGATGTCCCAGGTAAAAGGTTATGGTTTTTACTATTTTATTTGATTTCCTGCAAGAGAGAAAGGGTAGATGTTAAGAGGCTACGAAGCCTGAGAAATAAGCATTTTTTCCCAAGCTTAATATTACCCATCTGCCAGAACATGGGACAGATATACTTTATGTAATAATAGGAATTGTGCACTCCAGAATGGGTAGGAAGTGTGGTATTAGTTTATTGAACAGAGAAGGGTAGAAATGTGAGGCCTGGCTGAGACAAAGAGCTCATTGAAAGGTCTGACTATAGAGGCAATGGTTAGAAATCTGGATGAGCCCTAGCTGGTTTGCGTCAGTGGCTAGAGCATTGGCCTGTGGACCAAAGGGTCCCGGGTTCAATTCTGAGCAAGGGTATGTACTTTGGTTGAGGACTCCTCCTAGCCTGGGCCCTGGTCAGGGCTCATGCTGGAGGCAACCAATTGATGTGTTTCTCTCACACTGATTTTTTTCTTTGTCTTTCTCTCTCTCTTCTACTCTCCCCCAAAATCAATGGGAAAATATCCTCAGGTGAGGATTAACAACAACAACAAAGAAATCTGAATGAAAATTAGGAAAAAAGCAAACTGTTGCATAATATCCTGAGAGCACAGGCATTGATTATATAATGAAAGAAGCGATGTGCCCCAACTTAATATCTTGGTTTATTTACTAGTGAATTGCTTTCCAGGTTTAGGAGATATTTTCTTCTGCTACTTTTGTGCCTGGGATTTGGGGTACATCAGTTCTCTCTTTAGGAATAACAGCATCAAGAAGAGCATGAGTATCACTGAAGACACATCTCCCAACTCACTTTAGGTCTCCAACAGATGTTTCCACAATAGGTCCAGCAGCATGTGTAATTCTGCCTTACACATAGAAAGGTTTTAGAACACTTTATTTTACATTCATAAATGTTTGGTTGTCCCCAGCACTCCGCAATGGACGTTTTCTCCACTAAAATTGAGATGAAACTGTAGGAGTTAGCAAGCATGGGAAGAGAAGCCCTTCATAAGCTTTACAGCCCTTCTGAGAATCCAAGCCCAAGTTCCTAGCAAGGTATCTACGGTACCTTCCTTAAAGAAACATCTCCTTCCTGACCCTCCTCATTGTATCTTCACTGATATGTTTGCCTTCTTTGCTCCCACAGGTCCTGTGTTGCAGATGTCTGGGCCCTCTTTGAGCATCCTAGAGATAGGACTCGGTGTGCTTTCAGCCTGTGTATGCTCTCCTATAAAATCTATACTTACATAACAGGAGATCTCACGGCCCGAGACAGCCTCATTACCATGCCTATTTCATAATGTGAGAAGCTACATCAAGGAGAGTAAAGAGCAGATTCTTTCCTTTTTTCTTCCCCTCCTTGCTGATCCTCTGACTTTAATAACAGCCTCTCTTCAAATACTTTTCTCTCACTCAATTTTTTTGTTCTCTCCATGGATTCCTCTTTCCTATGATATGACCTCTAACTTTGCCCCGCTAAGGATTCATTTCATCTCTCTTTTCTATTTTTTTTCACATTCTGAAAGATCCTATCACTAAAACAAAGGGTATATACTAAGAAATACCCATTTGGTACTGCTCATCAAATTACACACAGCTAGGACACAGAGCTTCTGAAAATATGGGAAGATATAGCAACTCTGTATTGGTGCTCCCTCCTCAAAGTTAGCCTGACAGGGGAAATAGTATATCCTCTGACCTATGGAATATGTATAAAAGTGGACACATACTTATGGATACTTTCAAGGTTGGAAGAGGAAACATTAAAGGACCTCGATTTAGGAATTTCTTAAATCTCTGTGCATAAAAACATTGTGATTCTCCAATACATGACCCAGGGAAGGTAGGACCTGAATCAAACACAATAATACCCCTTCACTTGTCCAGAAACAAGTGCAACAATCCCCCACCCTTTGTCTCCAATCCAGCCTCATCACCCCAGTCCCTAGAAGGGACTCTTAAAACCTTTACATGTTTTTAAGGCTGATCTTTCTTTAATGTCTCCCAGCACAAGCAGAAGCACCATATACAGGAATGTCATGAGTAGAGGTGTCCAGAACTTCATGATGCAGACCAGACTTGTCTGAATATATATTGTCAGGAATTTTTTTCCTTGTCAGTTGCTGCTAGAGATCAGGAGATATAAATAGAGTTGTAAAGCAAGAAAAAGTATTTATCAAATTTCTTAACACTTTGCCTTCTAATTATTCCCCCTTGCCCTCTACCCATCCAACAACAGGTACACATGTGAGCTAAGCACTGCTAAAAGGTCATCTCACACTCTGTGCCTTCCTGTGCAGAAAAAATAAATTTACAAATGTAAATAGCTTTTCCTTTAAAGATCATTCAAATTTAGCTAACAAAAGTCTTAAACACTAAAAAAGTACAAAGGAGATGAGATATTTCCAGTAATCTCCCTATATTGGCATATGTTATTCTGTCTATGTGCATGTATATGAATATGAATTGTTTTTGTAAAACTGAATTCATATCAGGCATGCTATTATATATCTTGACTTTTGCTTAAAAATTTGTAACATGGCTTAAAATGAAAGTTTTGTCCAAGACCTGTGAGACAAATCAACTTGTAGGCCTTTTGAAAAAGAGAGAAAGATGATCCAAAAGAGGTTAAGGGACTCGTAAAACCTTTACTTGTTTTAAAGGTGGAAAATTGTCAAGAATTTGACACATTTTTTGGAAGAGATCTATGAGATTTTCTTTAAAGAATATTGTGCTGTCTTAACCCCAAGTCACCAGAAAGGCTTGAATGATACCTCCCACTGAATTTTCAATGTGCCCCAAGAGATGTCTGAGTCGCACCTGAGAACACAAAGGCCTAAGAGGCTGGCCGAAGTGACCCATGGCTATAAGAAAGAGACTACAGCTTGCAATAGTTGCACTAATTTGACAGGGAAAATGCAAGAAAGAGCCAGTGTGGATTTGTGCCAGATTATCCCAGGCAGGCTGCCTGGGAGAGCCATATGTCCCCAGCAGAAGGAAGTAGAAAGTAAATGGTCAGATCCACTCACAATAGACCCGCCAGAAGGAGCTGGGTTTAGAGAACCACAGCTAAGAAACTTATGTCAGTTGGTGTGTGGAGAGACTTACAGAACCCAGAAAAACACCTGTGACAGAGTCCATTTTAAACAGTACTAAGCCCAGAAGGCACAAACACGAAGGTGCAATACTACCTGCCATAAAGAACTGTTTAGATTTCCTTATCCCTTCTCTCTTCCACCTCCAAAATGGCACTTTGCCAACTGCAGGAGAAGAGAGAGAGAGGAAACTGACCACTCTCTTCTCCAAATGCAGTTTTCTAGATGTGGGGGAAGCCCACAATTTTAATTCAAGCTGAGTATATTGACTATTGCACGGACTTAGGCTTTTATATATGCTGTAAATTTAGGCAGTGTCTAGAAAAGTCGAGTTCTATACCCAAGCTCTCCTACAGAGGCAGGGAAAGAAGTAGCTCTTCTGAATAAATTTGAGACAAAGAACAAGTCTCCCCTGAATATTTTCACAACATATAATTTATATTTTCCTATTAATCATCAGACACCTAACAATTCATAATTTCTCTTCCCTAGGGGAAAGAATTAATGTCATTGGGAACTTTCTTGCCAATAAAATTTGGTTAAATGCAAATTTATCAATCTGGAAGTCCTGGGAAAATGATACTGCCTGTCTTGAACCCTAGATAATTATTACCAGTTTTTTTCTCCATTGAAATCGGTTTATTCTACCAATAGGATACACATCTTATCTCACCATAGGAGGGAAATTCTCTCCCACTTATTACCACACTGAAGACTGTCAGGATAGTAAAGGACAAAGAACAAAATGTGGGCACTGGAGTTGGAGAGACCTGAGCTTGAAACCCAACCCCAACACATTTAGTTTAGTATAAGTTATGATTGGCCAAACACTTACTTCTCAGAATCTCAGTTTTCTCAATCTGTAATATGGGGTGACATTAGTATCCACATTGCAAAAATTGAATATGTGAAGCACTGTACATATGACTTGGCACACAGAATATGCAAAATAAATATTGGCTGTTATTATTATCAAACTTAGACTCTTTTCTACATGAGTGAAAGTTATTCCATTTCATTGACTTCATTGTGGTCATTTTAAAAAATTGTTTAACTTATTTGGAATTAAGTCTGCTAAGTGAGTGAGATTCTATCCTTTTTTCATTTGTCCTAAATTTATTTGTCTCACAAATACTTCTACTAAGCTACTACTATTCTAAGGACTAAAAATACGGTAATGAACAAAGGCAAGAAAATACCCCCCTTTATAGAGCTTATATTCCAGGAAAGGGGACACCCAATAAACAAGATACATCAAAGAAATACACAATAATAGATGTCGATCAATGTGAAGAAGAAAAAATAGAGCGTCTAGGACTTGGAACAATATGCAAAATAACTGATGGCTATTGTTTTAGGCAGCTCACTGTTGATAAGAGGTGGGGTTTTGAAGCAGGAGATTAAGTAGAGTTCAAAACTATTTCTTTCCTTGACCGACTGGTGTGGCTCCGTAGCTGAGCATCAACCCATGAATAAAGAGATCACTGGTTCCATTCCCAATCAGGGCACATGCCCAGATTTTGGGCTCAATCTCCAGTAAGGGGCATGCAGGAGGCAGCCAATCAATGATTCTCTCTCATCATTGATGTTTCTATCTCTCACTTCCTCTCCCTTTCCTCTCTCTTTAAAAAAATCAATAAAATCATATTATTAAAAAATTCTTTTCCTCAGTCTTCTCTCACTCCCAACCTGGTGCTACACATGACTAAGCCAAACAGAAAAGAAGAAAAGAAGCAAAGACAAAGAAGTCTGGGTACTATGAGTAATACAGTCACATTGTCTTTTCCTGCAAGTGACCAGTTTTCTCCCCCCACAAGTCTTTATTTTTGCTTTGGTGTTTTCAACCAAGGACAAAATAACCTACATGCATTGGTTGAAATCCCCCAAATGCTCAAAAGCAGGCACATTACACGGAGATATTTTAAAAGGTACAAAACTCTTTAGAAAGACTAAACTTATTCTCCTCTTGGAGTGTGTGAAAAAAATAAGGTTTGAGGCACATGAACCTTTAGAAGGGTTGTCTTTAACTTTTATAAAATATTTTTGTAAATATTTTCAAAGTTATAAGAGTAAGAATAGTACAAAAGAGCATCTGAATACCATTTGTTCAGATTCACCTACTTTAAGAATTTACCCCTAAATACCTTCTCATATAATTTCTTCTATAGAGGAATAGTGTTGGCATGATCTGGGCACTTGATTTGAAAAGGAAACTTGTCCTCTCTGGTCTGTGTGTCTAAGTGGTTGGCCCACTTAGGGTCTTGGGTCTGATTCTCAGTCAAGGGCATGTACCTGGATTGTAGGTTCGATCCCAGGCCCAGAACTTATGCAGGAGCCAACCAATCGATGTGTCCCTCTCATCTCTCTCTCTCTCTCTCTCTCTCTCTCAAATTCTTTTTCTCCTTCTTACCCCCACCCTCTCCCCTCTTTTCCTTCCACTCTCTCTAGGAATCAAGAAAAATAATATCCTCAGGTGAGGATTAAATTTTTAAAAAGGAACTCATCCAACCAAGCCACAAGCAAGAGTGTTTGCGGGATTACACTTACGGCCCCGGGATTCTGATGTTCACCTACCTCTGAAGATGTTCAAGTCAGAAATGCTGGTGATTGTTTCACTGACAGTTCTTCTTCCTGTACTCTGGGAACCACGGAGTCCCTGCACAGGGGGTAGGCAATGAGCAGAACAGATTTCAAAGACTCAGATTGCAATCATGGTTCTGGTTGTGGCAGATCCATGAGTTCTGCCTCAGGCCATAAACTGAATGTGTACAGGTGGTCACTGAATTCCTATTCAAGGAGTACTTGTTTTTTTGCTCTTCGTTGCACGTAATATAGGCAGAAGCAGAGCACTGTGGAATTGCAGGAGCTTCCTCTTCCCCGACATGCACATTTCATGTAAGTCTGGGTGATTGTGGAGGTGGTGGAGGATCCATATGTCTATTTTCCTCCAACATTTGTGTGATGACTTTTGTACATAATCCATTTCTAGATTAATTTCTCCACTGCTGGCATCAACCTAACACTACATTATCAACGACCCTTGGCTTTTTAATATATATATATTATTGATTATTTTTACAGAGAGGAAGGGAGAGGGATAGAGAGCTAGAAACATTGATGAGAGAGAAACATTGATCAGCTGCCTCTTGCACTTCTCCCACTGGGGGTGTGCCCGCAACCAAGGTATATGTCCTTGACCGGAATTGAACCTGGGACTCTTCAGTCTGCAGGCTGACACTCTATCCACTGAGCCAACCGGCCAGGGCTGACTCTTGGCTTTTGTGCTGGTGAAAAGAGAGAGCTCTACTAAGAGAATTTAGAAAAGTTCATGTAACGTGGAGATTTATAACAGACTTAATCTGGGTTCAAATCCTAGCTCCCACTTACTTTGGAAAGTTGCTTATCCAATCTGTGCCTCAATTTCTCATTTGCAAAGTGGGGATAATAACAGCCCTTGTTAATTTTGTCACCCTGTGCTAACACTTTTGTGTATATCCATCTAATCAAAAAAGCTATAGGGCACACAGAAAACAAATAGCAAAATGGCAGAAGTAAATCCCTTCTTATTAGCAATTACTTTAAGTGTAAATAGATTAAATTCTCCAATCAAAATAGATTGGCAAATACCCTGGCCTAGTGGCTCAGTTTGTTGGAGCATCATGCCATGCACCAAGAGGTCGCCAGTTTGATTCCCGGTCAGGACGTATGCCTGGGTTGTGGGCTCAATCCCCTTAAGGGGTTGTGCAGGAGGCAGCTGATCAATGATTCTCATTCCTCTCCCTTCCTCTCTCTAAACTCATACACACACACACACACACACACACACACTGAGTGGCCCGATTATTATGACCACCTGGCATTTGTAGGCAAATTAGGTATAATTTCGCGCTGAAGTTGCTATAGGGCCAGACCATTATAAACACCTGAATAGCACAACATACCTAAGTATTGTTACTGGTAAAGTTCATCCAGTCATGTTGATGGCGTATCCCAATGGAGATGGTTTCTTCCAACAATACAATGTGCCATTCCATGGTGCTCGTATTGTGCAGGAGTGGTTTCAAGAACATGAGGGAGACTTTACCTTGCTTAGGTGGTCCCCACAATCACCAGATCTCAATCCAATTGAGCATTTGTGGGATGAAATTAAAAGAGCCATCAGGGCCTAATCGGTTTGCCTCAGTGGATAGAGTGTCTACCTGTGGACTGAAGAGTCCCAGATTCGATTCTGGTCAAGTGCATGTACCTTGGTTGCAGGCACATCCCCAGTGGGGGGGGTGTAGGAGGCAGCTGATCGATGTTTCTCTCTTATGAATGTTTCTAACTCTCTATCCCTCTCCCTTCCTCTCTGTAAAAAATCAATAAAATATATATTTTTTAAAAAGAGCCATCAGGCAGCTGGTTCCATAAACATCAAATCTCACAGAACTGGGAACCAAGATGGCGGCATAAGGCATATACCTGAATGCACAGCCTCACACAACCACATTAAAAAATACAACTATAAACCTAAATGGCCATCCTCCAGAACCAAGGGAGTGGAAGCTTTATAACTAGAGGGCAAGAGAAGGAGTGCATTGAGACAGAGTAGAAGTTCCCAGCACCAAAACAGAGAGGTACGTACTCACACAAAACAATGGCGGCATGGGCAAACGGTGGCAACAGCTGCACCTGGGTCTGCGGCTTTGAAGGGGTTTAAAAGCTCTGGGGTTGCACTGAAGGTGTTGCGGGCGATCTGGCAACAGGGTAGAAGACGACAGTGGTGTTCTAGCAGAGCTGTTCGCAGTGATCACTGATACAGAACTCCGAGACTTGGGGACTCAGGGGTGCACAGACACCAGGGTGTGGAGATGCCAAAACGGGGAAAAGCTGCGAAGCCGGCTGAGGGGCAGCCATAGCGGGTTGCTCCGCCCCGGTGATTCTGAGACCCTGCCCCACCCAATTTACAACCCCACCCAAGCTGTGTGCCTGTCTGCCTGCAGCCCAACCTAACAGGCTGTAGCTGGGACAGAACTACAAAATTTCCAAACCCCAAACAACGAGGAGAAAGGCCTGGAGGTCATTTCCTTTCAGTGACACCAACAGCAATCAAGACTTAACTACAACAAGACGGTGAGCCCAGCCCTCAAAGGCGTACACCAATAATGTCCACCCCAGGTGATTGGGGAGGCTGAATCACTGGGCCCTAAAGGACACCTAGCACAGAAAATCACTCTATCAACACAGGAAAGCAGCCAAAATGTGGAGACAAAGAAACAGAGCACAAATGACAGAAATTCAAAACCACAGTTATAAAGCTACTCAAGAATCTTCTGCAAACCTCCGAGGAACTAAGTAAGACCTTCAAGGATCTTAATGAGAATACCAAAAAAATGGAAAAGGACCAATCAGAAATTAAGCATACACTGACCGAAATAAAGGATAATATACAAATTTCCAACAGCAGACTAGAGGACCGCAAGAATCAAGTCAAAGATATGAAATACGAAGGAGCAAAAAACACCCAACCAGAAAAGAAAAAGAAACAAGAATCCAAAAATATGAAGATAAGATAAGGAGCCTCTGGAACAACTTCAAGTGTACCAACATCAGAATTATAGGGGTGCCAGAAGAAAAGAGAGAGCAAGATACTGAAAGCCTATTTGAAGAAATAATGACAGAAAACTCCCCCCACCTGGTGAAAGAAGTGGACTTACAAGTCCAGGAAGCCCAGAGAATCTCAAACAAAAGGAATCCAAACAGAAACACACCAAGACACATCATAATTAAAATGCCAAGGGCAAAAGACAAAGAGAAAATATTAAAAGCAGCAAGAGAAAAACAGTTAGTTACCTACAAGGGAGTACCCATACGACTGTCAGCTGATTTCTCAACAGAAACCATGCAGGCCAGAAGGGAGTGGCAAGAAATATTCAAAGTGATGAATAGCAAGAACCTACAACCAAGATTACTCTACCCAGCAAAGCTATCATGTAAAATTGATGGTCTGATAAAGAGCTTCACAGACAAGAAAATGCTAAAGGAGTTCATCACCACCAAACCAGAATTATTTGAAATGCTGAAGGGACTTCTTTAAGAAGAGGAAGAAGAAGAAAAATGTAAAAATAAATATTATGAACAACAAAGTGACAACAAATACATATATATCAACCAGTGAATATAACAATTAAATCAATAGAAATATCTGATGAACAGAATAAACTGGTGAATAGAATAGAAGTAAGGGCATAGAAAGGGAATGGACTGACAATTCTCAGGGGGTAGGGGGTGTGAGGGGTATGGGAAGAGACTGGACAAAAATCTTACATCTGTGGATGAAGACAGTGGTTGGGGTAAGGGCATGGAGGGAGGGGGGGAACCAGGTGGAGGGGAGCTATGGGGGTTAAAAAAGGAACGTCTGTAATAATCTGAACAATAAAGATTTATTTTAAAAAATCTCACAGAACTGGACAGTGATATTCATCAGGCATGTTGTCAGATTCCTTGCATCACCTTTCAACATTTCATGGAGTCAGCACCAAGAAGAATTGCCACAGTATTGAAGGCAAAAGGTGGCCCAACGAAGCACTGATAAGGTGGTCATAATAATCTGTCCAGTCATAATAATCTGGCCAGTCAGTGTATATATAAAGTTACAAGAGACAAAGAAGAACACTCTATTTAATAAAAGGTTCAATATGGCAAGAAGATATCCTATATAATAAAAGGCTAATATGCAAGTTGACAGAACAACTGGTTGCTATGATGTGCACTGACCACCAGGGGGCAGATGCTCAGTGCAGGAGCTGCCCCCTGGTGATCAGTGCACTCCCACAGGGGGAACCCCCTCAGCCAGAAGCTGGGCTCATGGCTGGCAAGTGCAACGGCAGTGGTGGGAGTCTCTCCCGCCTCCATAGCAATTGAACATCACCCGAGGGCTCCTGGACTGCAAGAGGACACAGGCCAGACTGAGGGACACCCCACACACACACAAGTGCACAAATTTTGTGCACCAGGTCTTTAGTAACAATTACAAACACTTGTGCACTAATAACAATCATCAAAATATGTGAAACAAAAACTGACAGAATTGAAGTGAGGAATTGACAGTTCTACAATAAATAACTGGGGACCTTGATACCTGCTTTTAGTAATAGGTAGAATAACTAATTAGACAGAAGATAAGTAAGGAAATAGAGGAGTAACAAAGTAAAACAACTAGATTTAATAGACATATACAAAATACTCAACCTAACAACAGAATACACATTGTTCTCAACTGCATAAGGGACATTTTCAAGGAAAAACCATTTTTTATGCCACAAATTAAGTCTCAGATTTTAAAAGATAGATGTCATCCAACCACAATGGTAGAAATCAATAATGGAAGTAAAATTCACAAATTTATTGATATTAAACAACACATTATTAAACAGCCAATGGCTCAAAGAAGAAATCACAAGTAAAATTAGAAAATACTTATAGATAAATGCAAACAAAAATAACACAGCAACAGCAGTGCTAACAGGAAAATTTATATCTATAAATGCTAAATTTAAAAACAAGAAAGATTGCTCCCAGCTGATGTGGCTCAGTGGCTGAACATTGACCTATGAACCAGGAGGTCATGCGATAATGCCCAGGTTGGAGGTTTGGAACCCAGTAGGATGCATGCTGGAGGCAGTAAATTGATGATTCTCTCGTCGTTGATGTTTCTCTCTCCCTCTTCCTTCCTCTTTCTGAAATCAATAAAAACCTATTTTTGAAAATAAATCTAAAATCTAAACTAATAAAAGCATAATATTGAAATTAACCATTTCTTCGGGACGCTAAGCCACGTCCACCAGCGAATCAGAATGGCTGTATGCAAATTA
>PVJC01046795.1:0-13172 GCA_004026665.1 Murina feae
GTTACACTTAATTGTTGCAAATGTGCGTTTTTGCTTCAGGCCAAAGGCTAAGGAGCCAGCGAGCAGGTAGTTTTGCTCTCGCTCCTGCTGCAACGGACGCTGCCTAAACGTTTACTCAGGTCCGTGAGTGGCGGCCGCCATGTTGGCTGGGCTAATTTGCATACAGCCGTTCTGATTGGCTGTGGGCGTCCCGGAGAAACGGTTAATTTTACTATTCTGCTTTTATTAGTTTAGATATATGTATACATATATGTATACATACATATACACACAAACACACACATACATACACATACCAATGCCAATAAGATCATACAAACTGAATCAAGGACAGGAGTTATTTTGAGGAAACTAGAGTTAACTTTGTGTATTATTTATCACTTAATTTTTCTTCCCTGGAGAATATTCTTCCATAAGATATTTATGAAAAAGCGGCATAATTTTCTTAAAAATTTCAAAGCTGTGTGAAATGATTGATTCTTACTAAAAATCTAGGGAGAAAACAAATCAATGGTAGGATGTGTGTAAATGAAATAACAATAATGAAAAATATTATAATGTGTGAACATATACATTTTATTTATATGTGTTGAAAATATTCAACAGCAGGATAATTGGTCATTGGGGATGATGATTCATGTTAAATAAACCAAAAAGTTCATTCCCTTACCACTTAATTTTCTAACTCAATCACAAATGAAGCAATCTCAAGAGATAACAGAGTATAGAATGCAGCACATGGGCTTTGAATAAAACAGTTTTGAATTCAAGTCCTATCCTAGTGTTATTAGTGTTGTAACTAACTTTTTGGAACCTCACTATCTTCATTTCTTAAACAGGAGTTCAGAGGAGTTATCTGTAATACAGGGTTAACTAGCAGAAATAGCAGGAGTTGGTCTAATAAAGGAGAGGAGCTGGGTAGATCAACAAAGACAAAGGAGAGAAAGAGACAGAACTGTGATAAGGTTTTCATTCCTCTGATCACAAGAGTAGGGAATTTCAGGAGCAAAGTGGGACCCCCGGCCAGGGAGAAATAAAGACCTCAGTCATAGGCTACATCAGGTGGCCCACACAATAGGATCCTTGCTTTGACATTACAAAGAAAACAGTTCCTTGTAATTGAATTATTTGCTTTAATAATTATCTGGGAGGGAGTTTGAAAGGGATCAGGTTAGAAACACAAATTTACATAAAAAGGGAGAATGAGATTATGCAGGGAAGGGTTTCTTTGTCTTGCTGGAGCCCTGGGAGCGCATCTGGCACTGATGACCTGCTGCTTCTTGGGGCTGACTTTGGTGAGAGCCAGAGGAAAGTAATAAAACAGGACCTTGTGCATCTGCACTTTGTCACTTCCTCTAATCAGACTGCTGCTTGGAAGGAACCCCCAGAAACCAGGAGCCCCGGGCTGGGAAAGGGCAGGTGCTCACTCTCCTGGTGCCTGGCTGTGAGTATCCAGGCCTCCCCAGGGTGCTCCCCGACCCCTCACAGCTACCGTGGAGGATGGAGCCTACCTGTGAGTCCCTGGGGGTAACAGGGTCAACCTCCCAGGGTATTCTGAGAATTAATTGAGAAAACTTATTATAAAAGTATTTAGGACATTCATGCACAACTAGTGTTGGTTTCCTTACCACCTTTTTTACCACTTACGATAATTCACACATTTACTTTCCCTTAAAGTATTTCAGTGTTTTCATGTTTTATTTTAAACCTTGACCTACCCATCAGGGCAATATTAACTACGTGTTTATGTGTTACCAAAACCAGACAAATCAACGTACTTGCCTTACAAACTAGTTTCAGGTTTAAACTGCTTACCCAAAATTCAGTTTATAATTTGGGGAGTGTGGGAGACTAGGAGTTTTTAAATTAAAGCATTGAAAATATCACAGAATTTTACAGTCAAGAAAATGAAAAGCGCTTTAGTAATTGACTTTCTTGCTGTTCTCTGTGACTAGACTGACTGTGTATCAAAGCTCTAGTTCTTAAAAAAAAAAAAAATCTGGTTGCTGTTGTCGTTAAATGAAGGAATGACTAAGAAGAAAAAGAAAAGCCAAGTTAGAAAGTATTTCTCCCTTGGGGATTTTGGATGTAGGGCTCCAGAGACATTTACTTTTAGAAACCATTCTTTCCTTTTCAATTCTAAATATTAAACTGAGAAGGAAAAAGGGCTAATTCAAAGGTAGCCTTGATGTTCTGGGGGAAATGACCTTCAGCTGAGGCACTGCCTCCTTCACCAAAACTGGATTAGCGAAACAAAGCAGAATCGCTGCCCTGAGGGAAGGGTGGATTGTTAGCTGACACAGTAACCTTGGAACACCTAGGAAAGGATAGATTGTTAAAATGGGTGGAATCTTTGGAACACCTGGGGAAAGGGAGGTTGGGAGTTTCAGTTCCTCTAGGGCCTGGAGGGAGGGAACACATTTGTAATAAGATTAACTCAGGGAGCATATATGAGGAAGGGCTCCAGAGTGTTACTTTGCTCTGATTTGGAACATTTTCCAGAGACCGCGCGTGATTAAAACCATGTTTTCTCCACTCCTTCAAAGAGCTTCGCTTAGTTTTTTTGGTCTTTCCGCAACAAAACAAACTATATAAAACTACACACTCATGGAATTTCACTGAAACTGAAGGTGGCTTTTCAAGGGAAACTAGCAGGATGAAAGAGATGACGAGAAAGAGTCTAGAGCATTGTCGTGAAATCAGTGTACCATGTTTATTGGATCTTTTTAAATGGCAGTGATCTTTAAAATAAAATTTAAAAACCTGGATTTTGTCATAGCAACTTAAAATGCCATTAACTTTGCAAGCATTACCTGTTTCTGGTCTCAGGATTTCATAATAGAATTTACTTTGCATTAAGAAATAATAGTTCAAATCATTCTAAGCTATGTTTTCTCCAAAACCTATTTTAGGTGTTCGCTAAACATCAGGATAGGCTGAATCTTGATGGACTGCACAGCTGAGGGTCTATGGTGCTAAATGGCCACTCTCCCTAATAATCTATAATTTTTCAGAGATACAAGTCACTAGGAATAAAAGATCGATTGTTATGTTTCTGAATTAGAACTCTTAGTAGCAAGTGACAGAAACACACTGGTGTAAGGGTATAGAAAGACGCAGAAAGAGAGGGAGAGAATAGCACAAGGAATTTATTGGCTTGATTTTATGAATATTACGGAGATATTTCTCACTTCAGCCATGGCTAGTTCCAAGGTTTGAGGTGATAATATTAGGATTCAGTTTCCTCCATTTCTTTATTCAGTTTTGCTTTTGTTTTTTTCTGTATTGGCTTAACCTTTAGAAAGGCTCTTTCTATGTTGTGGATCTTCTAAGCCCTATAGAGACATATCCTCCCAGTTTCAAATCAAGCAAGCAAAAAGAGAAGGAGATTGGGAGGGAAGGAGAGCATGATGGAGGGATGGAGGAATGACGGGAGGAAAGAAGGAATGAAGGGAAGGGAAAAGAAGGGAAGGGAAGGAAAAAAGGGAAGGGAGAAAAGGAGGGAGGGAGGGAGGGAGGGAGGAAGGGAAAGCTTTTTTTCCCTTGTGGTCCCAGCAAACATCCCAAAATTGAGTCTCATTGGTCTAGCTGAGGTAATGTGACCAGTGACACCCAGAGTGTGGAAGCCTTTTTTTAGCCAGTGCTAGATCATATATCTATCATTCCAGAGGTCGGAAGTTTATCGGAGAGGTGGTCAAGTCCTACCCAAACATGATGTTATTTGTCCACAATTACTGTAACTATGTGTGTGTTTCTTCTAGGCCATGCCTGACTTTCCACCATTATTGCTTAAATTCTGCTTTTGGGTAAATCATCCCTAAGTAGTCAGCTAGCTTGTATTGTTATGCCAGTGATCCACACCTAGCTTTATCTCTTTCCCAAGATTATCACAACTTGGCTTGCTGTATATTAAAATTTGGGTCTGCAGAGAACACCATGATAACTTGAATACTTGCAGGAAAGGAAAATATGTGGTCAAGATAACATCATCAAGAAGATGTATTAGTTTGCTTTGAGGGATAAATGCGATTCCTCCATGCATGGGGCTTAATTGGATTTTAAAGTTTGCTATTGCTAAATCACAGCTATAGAAAACTTTGGGCATGATACAAGCCCATCTTTTTGTTATTAACAAATAAAGAGAATAAAATATTATTCTATTTTGCTAATTTGTCTATTTCTAAACATACTTCATGACTCATGACTCAGATGGCAAGCGTCAGTAAAGTGATCACATCAGTAATGCTGCCTCCAGAAATGTCCCAAAGAAGGACATTGCACCATTTACATGGCCATGGGAGGAAGGCAGCTATGGAATTTTAAAATTGGGTTTGGTCTTGGTCCTACATTTGCTATTTGCTGGACAATTTACTTAATTATTCATTATGTAAGCCTCCATTTCTTTACCCACAACATGGAAATAACAACATATGTCCTACTTACCTATTTTAGTCCATTCAGACTGCTGCCACAAAATACCACAAACTAGGTGGCTTATAAACAACAGAATTTTTTTTTCACAGTTTTTGAGGCTGAAAGTCCAAGATCCTGACGCCAGCATGGGCAGGTAAGGGCCTTCTTCTATGTTGCAGACTCTCCTTGTATCCCCACATGGAGGAAAGGGCTAAGGAGCCTCTTTTATAAGGAAGGTACTAATCCCAGGCACGAGATATCTACCCTTATGACAAGACCACCATCCAAAGGCCTGACCTAATACAATCATCTTTGGGGGATAGGATTTCAATATATGAATGAAGGGGATACACAAAAATATATACTATAGCACCAACTTACAAGGTGGGTTGGGGATCAAATGGAATAAAGCACTTATATGATGCTTATTCATCCCCATGTCTCTTCTACAAACAAAATGTCTCACAGTTTGTGTCTTGTTCATATTTCTGAGTTTCAACACCTAAACCTATAGCTGGAAGTCAAAGTATGCTCAGAAAATGTTTGTTGACCAAACAAATAAATAAATGATAAAACACATGATTAAAGATAGATAGATGATAGATAGATAGATAGATAGATAGATAGATAGATAGATAGATAGATAGATAGATGATATATAGATAGCATAGGGGAAAATAGAAACTATTGTTCAGTAATAGTTTAAGGAAGTTCTGAGATTGAACAACATTTTAATAGTATTTCAGAACTTAGAATCCCTATATTTGATACTGACTGCTTTTTTTCTATGCTTTGCAGAGAAGATCTGAAGATCAAGATTTGGAAAGAATGGCATCTTTTACTTTTAGTAAAGAAACATCTGAAGAAATTACTGCTCTTCTAGCTCAAATAAAATATTAATTAAAAGTAAGACATGGGCAAGAAGTAAAATGAAAAACTTGTAAGAATAAATTGTGTTACAATTAATGCTTAGTAATTCCTCTAAGGATTAGAGCATGACTGTCTTGTGGCAGAGGCCCTTGAACAAATTATTTCTGAAGGAAGCTTTTAAAATCCCTGGAGCTGGCCTTTTTGCCTTTTATAAAGGTTTTTGTTCACCCCATTCAGATTCTCTGCATGAGTTTATATGGTATAACATACATGATCTAAAGTTTAGGAAAATGGGAATGGATTTAGTTGAACCAGAGACTGTTTATTTACAGTGACATCTGTTGAGGGGTCTCCACTATGGAAAAATATTCCCTATGTGTGATTACATGGTTTTCAGAATTATTCATCTCTGTTTAATCATTCCTAGTGAGAAAAATAGCTCCCTGATTACTGTTTTTTAATCATGGCTAACATAGATTCCAATACCCATACAAAATGGTTCGTGTGTGTTTGAATGGGAGCATAAGTATTCTGGGTGGGGAAGGGAGTGATACAGAAGGATTCTGAGACAGATACAATATTGCATATGTGCTGTGAGAGGGCCTCTTCCCTCTGTTCTCCAGGTGTGAGAGTGGTAGCTGGTTCCTACTGTCATTAACCTCTGTGCATCTCAGCATCCCCTCTGGCTCTTTCTGTTTCTGACTTAGGCACAACCAATTACTTATAGTTCCAACTATTATGGTTTCTGGTTTCCTTCCTGGAACATCACTTGGGCAGTATTTATTTTGGGTCTTCTTCTCTTGGATAATGTTCTTCCCCCTGGGTGACCTTTGTTTATCTTAATCTATTTATACATCTCCAAGATGCATACCCAACTTTCTACTTCCCATTTATATCTTAAAGTATAATAGACATCTTAAATTTATTTTGTCAAAAAATGAACTCCTGCCCTGGCCAGTGTTTAAGTGGTTATAGTGCTGGCTCACAAATAAAAAGGGTGTGGTTCAATTCCTGGTCAAGGGAACATACCTGGGTTGCTGGTTTGACCCCTGGCCAAGGCAGCCAATCGATGTCTCTCTCTCTCTCTCTCTCTCTCTCTCTCTCTCTCTCTTTCTCTCTCTCTCTCTCTCTCTCCCTCTCTCTCTCAAAAATCAATGGTAAAAATATATCCTTGGATGAGGGTTAACCATTCTATTTTCTGCCAGAATTCTCCATCTCAGTAAATGGCATCTCTGTCCATTCATTTGTTCGATCTAAAATCCAAGAAATAATTCTTGCTTTCTATCCTTCCCTGATTATCCATATTTATTGCATGAATGTCATCTTGGTTCCTTCTCCAAAACCACACACCTGTCTATTTCTTTCCATTTATTATATCACTACCCCTATGTAGATCATCATTATCTATCACTTTGGCTATTACAGTTGCCTTTAAGTAGTTTCCATCTTTCAACTCTTGCCTTCCTAGGGTTGTGTTCTACATTATAGCCACAATAATATTTTTCAAGTGTAACTCACAATGAAAATTAAATCCAGATTCCTTACCATGGCCCTCCACGACCTGGTTCCTGCCAGCACTTCCAGCTTCTTCTACTGGTTGCTCACATGGTCTCACGTTCCATGCACCTTCAGTGAGGCTTTTCCGGACCACCAAATCTAGAGTTGCCGTCCTTCCCAAATTTCTTTCTATTACAGAGTCCAATTAATTTCCTTCATCCTCTTATCTTAGTGATTTGTCTTTTCCTTTGTTTGTTGTCCAAATAATGGGGTAGGAGCCTTGCTCTTCACTGTTGTGTCCCTAACACGTCCAACACCTGAAAGGTCTCTATTCCCTAAGAAGTGCTCAGGAAACGTTTGCTGACTAAATTGATGAATGAACATTTTTAATATTCCCTTAAAGTACTATAGTACAATATCCAAGTCCTTACATACTTTCAAGTATATAGAATTTTCTACTACATTTGAACAGAAATCTATAGAATTAGATTTGTCTCCCATTTGCTTTTCTTTGCTATCAGACATCCCAGTAAATTTCTTGAGGAAGAACAGCTTACAGAATCAAGACTTGATGACATGGCCAGGATCTTCTTTGGATAAATAATACATGAATATAAGTCAGAGATTAAGATACACCAGAATCTGTGAGATTTTTCACAGCACCAAAATTCATGGCCTTTAAAAATATGTGGAATGAGATGAAACAAATGTTTTCAGTAGATGTTCAGGTGCTCTTCTATAAAAATAGCATACATTACACAAATCAATGTTTAAAGCCAGATGGTTAACGAAGGCCAGCCAGGAGCTCCTATAATTCACCGTAATGAGTATGATAATGAGCTCCCATTATAAACCAAACTGCAGCGTGACACACTGTATCTATTTCAAATAACAATAATTTGATTCATGTTTTTTCAAAGCTCCAAAGCTTGATTTATGGGGAAAATGTTAGAAAGCCTGACTGATGGAATTAATCGCACCCAGTTAGTCAAATGAAAGTGGGCTCAATTTTATTAATAGGACCTGTTCTAATGTCAGATATCAGAAAGAAAATAATATTCAAACACAAATAAAAGTTCAGAGTTTTCAAAACGTGAAAGAATTCCCATTACTATGGTTGAAAAGAAATGTTTTTCCCTAAACTCTTTAATGTCTGTACAAACAGGACCCTAGGAAAAGTATATTTTGTTAAACAGAATGCTTCAGGGACTCTTGACACTCAGAAAAATTCAGGGATTGAATTTTATTTTAGTATCAAAAGCAAATGTTTATTTTTATGCGTAAAGTTCACCTTGATCTCAGGGAAGTAGAATGAGAAGGCATTCTCAGTTACCCAAAGTGATATGGGCAGGAACACATTGCTAACCACTGAGTATGATAACTGCTTTCAGGAGACCTGTTCCATAGGGCCTGCTAGTGAAAGGAGAGACTGAGCAGGGTTAAGGATTGAGAAATGTGGAACTTTAATGCCCGTCCTCATTTCCATCTAACGTGAAGTCAGCTACTCACACATTACAATTCATGTGTATGTTTAATGTGCCATATTTTTATCTTATTTTTATTAAACTAATATTTGGTCTTAGAAATTCTAAAGCACACTTTTCCCCAAAATGAGACAACAATATAGTCAAACATGTGTGGACAAATTCTGGTCTTCTATAAGGTTTCTGAATAGAGCTCAGTGATATTTTCCAAAGTCTGTGAATGAAATAATCTCTGGTCTGGGAGCAAAAAGACAAAAAAGTATGATTACTGAATTAAAAATTGCAGGATTCAGTAAATATAATCATTTTTGCCCACTCAGCTCCCCATCTGCTGGTAGTCAGTTCTTCACTATCCATGGATGGGATTAAAGGTCTCTGGAAAATAATAACTCAAGAGGAAGATATAAAGATGCTGACATCAGAAATTTCTCAAGTAAATAGCTCAATCTTATTACCCTACAATGAAATTCAAAATCTATAAGGCACACAAGTGCACTCAATGTGAACAGTGAAGTATCTATACTAATAAAGAGCTAATATGTTAATGGTCAGGACGCCATAACGCATAACGACCGGACCATTAGCATATTAACTAAAGCATTGCTCCGGAGACGGGGCAGAAGTGGGGAGGCACCAGGAGGAGGCAGGACCATCCCGTGCCAGGAAGGGTGGGGGTGAGAGCCCATAGCGCCCCCCTCACCAGTCCTTCACCACCCACTGCTTGCACTCAGAGCACCCTGTGGCCCACCTGCAAGGCGTAGCAAGGGGGAGGCTTCCATGCTCTCCTCTAGCACCATGACTGGATAGAGCCGCTGCATTGCTCTGGAGATGGGGCAGAAGTGGGGAGGCACCTGGAGAAGTAAGGACCAGCCTGAGGTGACTTGAGGGACTGAGGGTAGGGCTTGAAGTGGCCAGAGAAAGCCAGAGGGTTTGGAGGCTGGGCCAGGCATGCTGGAGCTCTATGTGGACAGGTTTGGGTGTCAAGGCAGGACTGCAGGTAGGTGGGCGGTGCTGCATGATTTCGCATGCTGGATCCTAGTCCAATATAATAAAAGAGAAACATGCAAATTGATGTCCCTTTGCTATGCTCAAGCCACTCCCACAAGCCACGTCCACCATCTCAACAGGAGTGAGTATTCAAATTAAGCCAACTAAGATGGCGCAGCCATGGAGCTGGAGTGAGCAGGAGACTTGGGTTTCCCCTGGCGATGGAGGAAGCCAAGCTTCCCACCTGCCCTGGCGGCCCTGGGCTCTGTTCAAAGCTACAAAGTTTCAATTATAAAAGATAAATAAATCCCAGAAAAAAAAAAGAAAAAAAGGAGAGGCTGGGAGCTTGGGTCACCAAGAGGCATGGCCAGCCTAAAAACAGCCATCAGCCCCTCACCCAGGCTGACCAGGCACCCCAATGGTACTCCCCCACCCTGAAGAGGCTGTGGGAAACCTGAAAATGGCCCTCAACCCCTCACCTAGGCTGGCCAGGCTCCTCAGTAGGGACCCCCACCCTGAAGGGAATGTGGCCAGCCTGAAAACTGTCCTCAGCTCCTCACCCAGGCTGGCCAGGCACCCCAGTGAACCCCCACCCTGATCCGGGACACTTTTCAGGGTAAACCAGCCAGCTTCCACCCATGCACCAGGCCTCTATCCTATATAATAAAAGGGTAATATGCAAATTGACCCTAATGGCAGAATGACTGGTCACTATGACACACACTGACCACCAGGGGGCAGATGCTCAATGCAGGAGCTACCCCCTGGTGGTCAGTGCACTCCCACAGGGGGAGCTCTGCTCAACCACAAGCCAGACTGATGGCTGCCAGCACAGTGGTGGTGGCAGGACCCTCTCCCACCTCCTCAGTAACACTAAGGATGTCTGACTGCAGCTTAGGCCTGCTCTTCACTGGCAAGTGGACATCCCCCAAGGACTCCCGGGCTGCCAAAGGGATGTCTGACTGTCAGTTTAGACCTGATTCTCCCAGGGAGTGGGCCTAATTCAGCAGGTGGACATCCCCTGAGGGGTCCCACACTGTGAAAGGGCACAAATTTTTGTGCACTGGGCCTCTAGTCTATATATAAAAGCCTAAGCAACCATTACAACAGAATGACCAGAATGGCTGGAATAACCAGTCAACCAGTCACTATGATGTGCACGGACCACCAGGGGGCAGACATTCAATGCAGGAACTGTCTCCTGGTGGTCAGTGTGCTCCCACAGCAGGAGCACCGCTCAGCCAAAAGCCGGGCTCACAGGCGAGTGTAGCTACAGCAGCAGAAGCCTCTCCCATGGCCACAGCAGCAGCAGGTGCAGCAGGGCAGGGTGTGTGGGAGCAGCTCAGGCTTCTCCCTGCTGCCTACAGCTTAGCACACTGCTACTTCCCTCATACCCCATAAGCCTGCAGTTACAATCTCCGGAGAACAGTTGAAGTGCAGACACTCCAAGTAACCAGGATGAGCCTAATATCACCACCGGGCTCCTAGAACTCTGCCTCGGGCATCGAGATCAAATCTTATCCCTCACCGATTGCCCCAGAACTACAGAGGAAGGCAGCAGTAGAACAGTGGCCACAAGCAGCAGCTGACAGGGTAAAAGTCAAAGAGAGATGGATCTGCAGGATGGGGATGTGGCCAAAAGAGCACTCCTGCCCCCCAAGACCCCCAACTTGTAGTGTTCACCTTGGAGCCCCTCTATCTGGCTCCAAGCAGTGAAAAGTGTCCAGTATGCCCCAAGGTGTCTACTGAGTTCCTCCAGGCCAGCAAGCTGCAAAAAGGACGCTTGGAAATATTTTTTCAGGAAGCTGAGGGAAGAGGACAGACTTCCCACTCAACTTCCCGATGGCTCATGGGGACGTGGAAACTCCCCAGGCACATGGGTACAGATTCCTGATTCCCTTTCAATGTGAATGAATCCATGCACTGGGCCACTAGTTTAAAATACTAGAAAATATCAAAAGACAAAATATATCAAATGTGAGAAGTCAGTAGTAATATATATATATATATATATATATATATATATATATATATATATATATATACATACATACTAGTAATTATTTATAAAATATGACAGAACAAAACTATAAAATATGAGAAAACAATCAAGGGTTATCAGGCATTGGAAACCAGCATATATTTCAAAAGGGAGAGATCAGAACAAATATATTTAAAACAACTTAGAGATAACAGACTATGCAGGAAAAAGGAAACCTAAAAATAAAAACAAAACAGCATTAATATCTACAGAGCTAAGAGATTATGCAACCAAAACAAGAATATAAAAATCCAATTCATTCATATTACATATAAGAGCTTTTACAGATGAAAAATATTATAGTTAAAAATGAAAACTCAGTAGATGAGTTTTCAGGAAGACTCTTGAGAGAAGATTTAGACAATTGTTGAAGAGTGAGGTTGAATAGTGATTAAGCACATAAAAAAAAATGAAGCAAATGAAAGCATAGCTCCAGGGAAAACAAAATGTGTGCAGAAAAGAAAGAAAGCTCATAGTTTACTACATACCTCAACTACAAATAGAATCACATAGTCATAATAATGTATTAATATGTAATATTAATCTAACCAAAATTACAATATAACTCTACTGGAGGAAAGAGAATAAGAAAACTATGAATATGTGAAGGGAGAAGAGGGGAGAAAAGAGACATATATAGTCCCACTAGAGGCCCAGTGCATGACATTCGTGCACTGGGGGGGAGGGGTCCTTCAGCCCAGCCTGCACCCTCTCGCAGTCCGGGGCTCTCGCAGTCCGGGGCTCTCGCAGTCTGGAACCCCTTGCTCCTTACCGCCCACCTTCAGCAGAGGTGGCTCCCACACTACCACTGCGCTCACCAGCAGCGAGCCCAACTTCTGACTGAGTGCACTGACCACCAGCTCCTACGTTGAGTGTCTGCCCCTGGTGGTCAGTGCATATCATAGCGACCAGTCATTCGGCCATTTGGTTGATTTGCATATTAGGGTTTTATTAGATAGGATAGAGATTAACTGGAGAACTTATATACACATATGCACAACCCTTGGACACAGACAATAGTGTTGTCTTCACTGGGAGAGGTGGGTGGAGGGTGGAGGGGGGGTCAATGGGGAAAGAAGGGGGCATCTGTAATACTTTCAACAATAAAGATAAATTTAAAAAATAAAATGGAGGAGAAACAAGATGGCGGCATAGGGTAGACACCGTAAATGCAGCTGTGAACAACTATTTCAGAAAAACCTCGAAAAGAACACACGGACACCACTCGCACCCACAGGAAGGCTGGCTGAGTGAAAATCCTACAACTAGAGAAGAGTCTGAGACTCAGAGGAGCAGCGGAAGCAAAGTACAGAGGTACGGAGGCACGCGCACGGGCTCGGGGAAGGGCTGGTACCGGAGGTCGTGGTTCTTTTCCAAAATGGAGAGGGCCACAAGTCCCCAGCAGCTCTGAACTCCAGTTCCAAGCGAGTTTCTAAGGACCCAGACACCCAGAGACTGGCACCAGGAGGAAATCCAAAATGGGTTTCTCTCAGCGTTGCTTGCAGCAATTACCGTGGGACACAGAGACCTGGTGTCTCTCAGCGCAGGGCTGAGAAGCACCATAGCTATTTGCTCCGCCCCACCCGGCAAACTCCCCAAGGCCCCGCCCCTCCCAAGCTGCGTCAGAGCTAGGGCAGAGGCTTAATCAACGCCTCCTTAAAGATACAGGAGCCAGCCCCAGCCCAGTGGCCAGAGTGGGACTAACCTAAACAAAACAGATCCACAAGGAACACACTCGGGGCAGATGCAGTGAGCATAAAAGCTCCACTGAAACAACTCTTGCCCCATAAGGGTGTCTCCAGCACAGAAATTCTCCCACTGTAGACACAGCTGACTCTCATAACCAAGTGGCTTAGAGGTTAATCCCTCGCAGTGATCGC